>BLAL01000016.1:600000-815000 GCA_015698045.1 Rhizophagus clarus | reverse complement strand
GATCAAAAAAGCAAACTTGACCAAAAAAAGTTGTTGTTTACTCTTATCAAATATAACATGTTTGGCTTTTTAAAGGTTCGTTTGTGCCATAATTTAATAAAAACAAATTTTTTTTTTTTCAAATTTTTTTTTTCATTTTTCTTTTTAAGAAAGGAATTTTAATCGTTTAATCAAACCAAAAGAGGAAAATAATGAGGTAATATTAATTGTGAAATTTTTTAGAAAGAAACTTAGTAATGAATAATAATTACACAAAAAGTGAAAAAAGGTTAATATGCTGGGCGCAATTCATTTTTCTTACACGGTGTTTCGTACGACTGAAGGTCATTTGATTTTTTGAAAGCGTTTTTTTCTTTTAAAAAAAGAAATTTGGTGTTATAATTTAATTAATTTAATTAATGCAATTAATGTAGTTAATGTAATTAATTTAATTTGTAAAAAAAAAGTTTTTTAAACATATAAAGAGTTAATAGGACTTGATTATATTAAACTTTGTCCAGATTAAATTACGCGTTTTTAATAACATAAGAATTTTATTCTTTTACATGATTATCACCTTTCCGCAGTATAAGTATGGGGAATACAAGAGATTTATTTAGGAGAACAATGAAAACTTTTTTATAGGTTTCTTTTTTTATTTTAAGTTTTAGTCTACCCGTATATTTGTTTTTAGTTTATTTAAAATTTCGTGTAGCATTTAACTTAATATGGAGCAAAGTTTAAGTTTAAAAATATGTTTTTTTGTGGATGAATTAGGAAATTGAAAAAAGTAAATTAATGTGCTATGTGATAAAAAAAAAATGTGATTTTTGAAAGAATATATTCGGAGAAGTCATTTAACTCAGTAACCGGTCAAATGACTTAACAATTAAGGAATTTAATATGGGAAATATATAATTTCATTAAATGATGTCACAATATCTAAAAAGGGTAGGAGAGAAGGAGTGAAAGTAGAAAGTTGTTATATTAAGTTGTATAAGTTGTACATATGAAATGAATGTGAGATTCTACATATGGTATACATTTTAAATGTGTGAATCCGGTTCAATTTATGATTCGATGGAGGGATTTTTTTTTTTTAAGGAGTTTAAACTTCGGTAAACTCGGTGAAAATTAAAATTTTTTGGTGAAAGTTAAACTCAGTTAAACTCGGTTAAACTCTATGAAAGTAAAATTTTATAATATCACGTTATCAAACATTGAAACCGCGAAAAGTATTCGAATTATCCTGAGTTATTTCTTGTATGATAAACTTTATTATTAAAAATTTTGAATATGATGTAATGATGTACTTACTATATTTTTAAAATTTATTATTTTTCCATTAGGAAATAAAAACTTTTTGTTATAAAACAAATAAACATCTGACATTTTTTTAATCGGAATTTTTATTCCAGTAATGATTTAACTAAGTGACGTAATGAGTTCAAAATATACAGGCTTTTTTTTTTTTATTTATTATTAATTAATATTTTAGAAATGTGTTACCTAAATGGTAAATTTATATATCCTATACGAAAGATACGAAATGTTCTAAACAAATTCTTGATTAATTAATTTAATACTAGATTAAGTAAATCATTCACAAATTTAAATATTTAATCACTTTAAAAATTACCGGAATTTTTTTGATGTACAAAAAGTAAAATTGTATGACCTCGTGATTAATAAAAAAATTTTTTTCCCCACAATAATAAATAGAATTTCATGAGAAAAAACTTATTTTGTGTAATATGTATATATATGTAAATATAATAAGAATTGATTACGTACAAGTTTGCGAATTATTTTAATGTATACATAAATGTAATTTTTTATGGATTATCAGAAATTTCATTATTAGAAAAAAACAATAAGGAACGAAACAAACTTTGATAAAAACATGAAAGGAAGAAAAACCTTAAATACTGAACTAAAATAATAATATACTACTGTAAAATGAAAATCAGATGAAATCGTTATTCTCTTTTCATGAAGTTACACATGGATCAACCTTCTTTAAAAATCCAGTTTTATTACATTTTTGGTACTTTCCTTATTATTATTATTATTTATTTATTAGTGATGAATCTATGACTTCATCAGATGTTAATCCCCCCTCCGGGAAAAAATTAACCTGATAATATTTTCTTAACCAATGTTGGTATTATTAAAAAATTCGTTATTAATTTTTTAAAAGATTTTTTTTTTTTTTTTTTTTTTTTTTGAAAAAATTTGTAAAATTAATTACGTTATACGAATAATAATACTGCGTATTCACTGTGAAACACGGATTATACTTCTTTTAAGACATTAATTGTAATTTCAAAAGGTTAGACTTTATAAGAATTTTTATTGACAAAATGAGAGTGAATTTATTTTCAAATGAAAAAAATTATATAATCATGAAAATTAATACTTTATAAAGTGATATCACAATCATCGTGTGTTACTTGTGATGTGACACACGTTATCGATTTCACCATAGATTGATTTAATCGTTCAATCGCGTGAAATCGCTTTAAACTTTTGTAGACTTTCATTTAAGAGATCACATAATCAAAAAAAAATTCCATGTGTTTATGCGTTTATGTGTATTTTCATCTCGTGTTGGTTAATTTATCTATTACGAACTGTGTAAATATTTACAACATAAAATAAAACAACGTAGAATATAACGAGATAAAAGTCATATAACGAGATATAACGTAAATTACAGACTAAAAAAAAAATTACGGGGTAAAATTACAAAGTAAATTTATAACATAACGCGAAACTTGAAAATCAACTTGAAAATATATATGAGATTAAAAAAAGATGTTTATATTCTTTATTAAGTAAATGAGTAATGTGATATGATGTGTGACAATGTGACATGGAAGCTAAATTGTTATCGTTCACATTTATCAAATATTTTTTTAGGTATTTTTCGATTATCTTACTCAGCGTTTACTCAGCGAAAATCACTTAATATATATCATAACCCGTTTATAAAGTTGTTCTAATATCTTATCTTAAAAAAAAAAATTTTTTATAGAATTTTTTTATCAAATAAAATGTTACCACATTTTTTTTTTTTTTTTAGAGTATGAACATGTGTGTCCGTCAAAAAAAAAAAAAAAAAAAAACGTTTTTTGTTTAATTTCATTCATCACATTATTGCATAATATAAAATGTAAATCTTTTTTATATCATGGATATGATAATTTATGCGGTGGTGTGAATTTTTTTTTTTTTTTTTTTTTTTTTAAAAAAAAAAAAAAAAAAAAGAATATCTTTCAACGTCTCACAAAACTTCTCATTACTTTATGTAATTATTAATTTGAAAACATCGTGACATAAAAGACAAGTTTTATTACTTGTCTTGATAAGATAACTTAAATAAGAATTACGCGATTTTTAAAATGGAACTGGTATTCTTTATTTTAAAGATAAAAAAGAGCGATTGGTTGCAGAATGAAGGTCGATTTTTAATTTGTAATCCTTAAAAAAGCAGGCTCGCAAAAATTTTTTCATAATTTGGTGGCTTTTGTATAATCTTCAATTATTTTCCTAATTTGGTCGAATCAATCAACATTTTTTGTTTTTGGTTAAATTTTTAAAAATTGTTAAAATAATTTGAATTTTATTTAAGATAAATTAAATTTTTTTTTTTTTTTGATCCGAAACTTATTTTAAACCGGAGCATTCTTACGTAAAAGAAAAATATCAATAATATTAAGTTGGTTAGACCCGCTTTAAACGTACAACATAAAATACCTGATTATTGATGACATAAAAAAGAAAATTAAAGTTTTTCTCGTTCATTCGGATCATCAAAATGATTTACATTTTAATACAAGCTGAATAAGGTAAAAATTTGAATGAAAAAATTTTTTTGTGATATTACGCAGCCTTCTTTTTAAAAGGTGTAATGTAAACAAAAAAAAAAAAAAAGCTGCGGTTAAAAATAAAGTTACACCATAATATATTTTGTAATTTTTAATACACACATTTTCTATTACCAATGAAACATTTGGTAATAAAACTTTAAAATTAAAATATGCACGGTATGTTCCGGTTACTTCTTTATATGCATGCATTGAAAATTTCCCGCTTCATTTTTAAATTATTTGTAGCAGAATTTGGAATTTCTTTATATGTATACACATATATATATATGTATAATCTTTTTAATGTAATTAATTATTTGTACGAATAAACCGTGTGTAATGGTACAAAAAAATTATATGAATATATATATATATATGTATGTTGTTAAAAAATAAATACTATAAATACGAAAAGATATGTAAGGTAATGTGATAATTATGTAAAGGTTCAAAAAAGCCGGTTTTTTTTTTTGTTAAGGCTTTTTTTTTTTTAATGTTACTCGAAATTAAATGGGAAGAGATCTTCATCTCATAATCATATTATAGGTGGATTTTTTGAACTTTCTTTGTCTTTTCTTTTTAACATTCTTTTTAAAATGAATATAAAATTTTCTTTCATTAAAAATTATTCTCAAATGAATTTTGCAGAATTTTAATCTCTTTGTTCATTGACACTATATTTAACAGGTGATTTGACGATTTAAAGATAAAAATCATTTGATCATGATCAAATTAATGATTGATCTTCCGCGTTGTTTAACAATAACAAATAATAATTGGTGAACAAATTAAAGAAAAAAAAAAATAAAAAATGCGCATTATTTATTTATACATATGATCTGTATTATGTGTTATTATAAACACGCGATTACGCGATTACTACTTCATTAAACTATAAACTTTTTAAACTTCATAAAATAAACTTTCACCAAACTTATAAAGTTTATTTTTAATTTATCTATAATTATACAATAGTATAATATTATAATATGATACGCGATTCATTTCTCCTTATATGATAATAATTATGAGATGTAGTGGTTAGTTTTTTACGCCTTTTAAGCATGATCTATGATGATGGTTACAAATATTGTGAATTTGTAATGGTTGTGATGGTTTAAATTACTTATAGTCAGTTAGATCCTGCTGTTGTTATAATATTTGTATCATGATTGATTCAAAAAAGTATTAATTATTATATTATTATTCCACTTAAATGTTATCATGTAACTTACTATTTAAGTTTAAGTTAACGTCTTTTAAATATAAGGATTTATTTATGTCATAAGATTTTTTGTGATTCTAGACCTCATAATTAACGTTTTTTTAATATTTCCATATTTACTTTCATATAAAAAAGAGTCACAGTATCAAAACAAATACGCCTTTCTCTTTTAAATTATATATATATATATAC
Organism: Rhizophagus clarus; assembly: GCA_015698045.1. Lineage (NCBI taxonomy): Eukaryota > Fungi > Glomeromycota > Glomeromycetes > Glomerales > Glomeraceae > Rhizophagus > Rhizophagus clarus. The sequence continues at coordinate 809,732 of BLAL01000016.1, read as the reverse complement.
TTATAAAAAATAAAGTTCCGAAATTTTACGTATTTAGTTCCGATATTCAAGTTTTAAAGTAAGTTTTGTTTTCTTTTTAGGTTCTTTATTAGTATTTTAAGAATTTTCTTTCTTTCGAAATATTCGAAATCAATGATAACATCTTTCCTAAAATAAAATCTAATTTTAGGTAGTTTTTTGGGGAGAAAAAAATGAAACCCTTCTTTTTCCCGTGATTTTTATTTTTTTAAAAAAAAAATGGAAGGTTTGTTCGAAAATTCTTTATTTGATTAACCAAAAAAAGTAAAATCTAAGGTTGTCTTGGTTTCTGGTAATGAAAAAATTTTGAATTTTTGGGTCTCGAGGATTTACTCTATATATATTTTTTTTTTATTATTTACACTTTTTTTTTCTTGTGAAAAAAAAAAAAACAAGAAAAAGAAAAAGGAAAAAGAAAATAATAATAATAATAATAATAATTTGTTGAAGGAAGCTTTGTTGTGTACAATACAATACTTTTGATTGTTCGATTGTATGCAACCAATGAAAATTGGTTCAGTAACCAACCAATCAACAATTCATAATTTCATGCAATAATTAACGAATGAGAGTTTTGAATAACAAACGTGGAAAAAAAAAAATAATAATTATATATGAATTCTTCTTGTAATCATCTCATCTCAGGCGATAAAAAAAAAAAAAAAAAAAAAAAAGATTTCGTCTTTGTTGATGACATCATCATGTGGTTCTCAACAGAATAAATCTATCCTACATAATTGTACCACATAAAGTGAATTACACAAGTAAGTCATTAAGTTATAAATAGTTTTTTAAAAAAAATTGCATTTTACTTTATTTTTCTTTTTTGAGAAAAAGGAAATATATGCGCAGACCGCAGTATATTTATGCACGTGACTTATGTGTGGCACAGCTCCGTTTTTTTTTTTTTAAAAAAAAAAATCATATTTTCTTTTTTTTTGAAAATTTTTAGTCAGCAAGAAAGAAAGAAAAAAAGAAAGAGAGTAAGATTAAAAAAGCGTTGCATTGAGATCACAGTATTTATATTACACAATATATTTTTTGATTATATAATTTCGTTCGACAAAATAAATGACAAATTCTTTTTTCTTCTTTTTTTTGATTACAAAATTTATTATTATTATTATTAAGGATTTCTTTATTTTTATTATTCTTTCGCTCTCAACCGATATAATTAGTAAAAAGAACCTCTTTATTATTAATCAAAGTTTATATGAATGAATATTATTATTCAAAGGTTAATAATTTACATAAAAAAAAACAATTTTCCGACCAATTAATATTCCTGTAGGACCATAATTTAACATAAAGTAGATTAAATGTAATGTATCATATTACAAATTATTAATCGCATATAACACTTGGATCGACCATTTTGTAACAGAAAAGTTTTTTGACGATCAAATATATATTTTTTTAAAGGATTAACTTTCCGAAATATTATATGATATGATTGTTATAGAGATGCTTATTCCTATACGTTCTTTTACTATTAGCTATTGAGAATTAATTACATTATCTTTTCAATCTCGATCCATTTTGATTTAACGGAAATATAAAAAATCCAATCGGTAATATAAAACATAAAAATCCAAAAGGAAAGGAAAGACAAAACACATGATGTTAAACCACTTATGGTTAATAATTTAGGTGTTTAGCGAGCTTGGCAAGCTTGGCAATTTTTATGCGATTGAAAAGATAGATTCTCGTGTTAAATCCTATTACTAAAACAGTATAACTCCGATATTGAAGATTGTTATTTACGATGTTTATAATTTGTATCAAGGTTGTATCAAGGTTGTATCAAAGTCATATCAAGTCGTATCAAAGTTGTATCAAAATTGTATCAAGTTATATCAAGTCTAGGTAATATTAAGTAATATATCTTAAAATCTAGGTTGTATCAAGTTGTAGGTAATATTAAGTAATATGTGCAATTTATCTCTTAAAGTCTAGGTTGTATCAAGCTGTATCAAGTTTAGGTAATATCAAATTAAATCTAGGTAATTGATATAATAAATAGCATTCATTTAACACCTTATCTCTTATTTTTTACTTTATTATACTGATTGTAAATATTATTAATTTGAACCAAACTTAACATTATACATATAGATTTACAAATTTTTTGTCGGCATTACTTCGAAGAATAGATTTAAAAATTATTTCCAAAGATGAATACGCAAGTGAACAGCATTTCATTCTTAATAACATCCTAATGAAATTTTATATTTCATGAAACTTTCAATAGTACATCCCAATGAAATTAAATCATACAAATCTTTCTTTGACCCAGACCTTGCCGTTGCTCATTGATAATTGGATATCGAGTATATTAATGAAATTCTTATCTAGAATTCCTTTATTTTATTCACCAATCATCACATGTTTCAAAAATTAAAAAAAAATAAAGTTATTCATTTAAATAAAAAGCGCATGTCTTGATATAAGAATTTCCATTGTCAAATGAAAAAAAAAAAAATTGATTGGCTATTCAACTAACTAATCTAGAGCTCTTTCTTGCAATTATCAATAAATAATATATAAACTTCACTCTACATCTCAACTAATCTAGTTAATCTTAATAAAATTGATAAATAGTGAAAACCTAAATTGTTACTAAAATCATTATAGTCATATATTATTTCTTTCTTTCTCAGAGACTTTATTATGTAATCGATTGGTTGGATCGAAATTACATAAATTATTATTGTATAAGCAACTTTTAATCTTTGAGAGGGACATTTAATTCTAAACTAAACAAGTAAAAAATTCAATATTTTCAAAACATTTCTGGCTTAAACATATGAGATTCAATAATAGTAAATGAAAACGTAAATTGATGTTAAAACCGAAAAATGTTGATTATCATTACCATAAAAAGGTTAGTCATGCTCATCAAGTTAAATTTTTTTGGAACCTAGAATTTATATTATTGGAATACGGATTATCATATATTCATTTATGGTCAAGTAATGTATTAATGTAACACGATATAAATTATAAGCTTTGAACTACCCCGGAAGAAATTTAAAAATGTTTAAAATGATAAACTTTACAATGAACTTTTTTTTAAAAAAAAAAAATTAAATAAAAATATACTTAATCATACCTTAATCTGCTAATGCAGATATTATTAAATTCATTAATTCAATTTTTTTTTTTACTTTACCTTCTTCGGTATTTGCTCGTTCGAAAATTCGAATATGATATATATGTACAAAAAATATTAAAAGCTTGTGGGGGAATAAAAAAAAAAAAAAAAATAAACTTTTTTTATGATATCCAGAATTTCGACAGATCGGGAATGAGATCATATGTTTATAATTATAAATATAAATAAATGCAAATAATGTCGTACAACATATTTTACAAATACGTTGATTATTTAAACATATGATTATGATCTGCAGTATTATAATAAAAAGGCTAAAAAGGTTAAACTTTTTTTTTTTTTTTTATTTCTTCTCATCATCTCATTCTTTTTTAATGTTATGTTGTTGTATTTTTTTTTTTCACTATCGTTTAATGTCTAAATAATTCAATTAATTAGTTAAGGAGTTAATTAATTCTTTCTTTCTTTTTTCCTTTAATCGTTTTGAACGAAACAACAACATTATATTTATATAAATTTGAAACGAATTTATGATTTGGTGTTTACGAAAGAACGATACGTTATACAAGAGATTAAAAGGAAAAAGATAACATTAAACAGACAACAATAACGATACGGAATCAGAAAATGTTCTTAGTTTCTAGTGATTATTCATTTGCCGGTAAATAAATACTTTTTATTTCTAGTTGTAAATTTTTAAGAAAGTTTAGATCTTTCCATTTCATTTTAGAGAGAGCAATCATTGATGTATGGGTCTGGTTATGGTTTATCCATCGGGTATGGTCAACCGATAGATTTGCAAGTTTACAATGGAATAAAATATGTAATTTCGATTTAAAATCAATAATTACGTTACTGATTTTTTTGATGTTACCTGTTCAAGCTGTAAGTTTTTTTTTTTTTAACTTTTAAATTGTAATCGTTTCATGATAATTTTTATTAAATTATTATCATTATTTAGATATTTGATATTATATGGACATATATAAAATATCATGAAGGTTATATTATTGATCCTTCAAATCATGAAATATATTCAAAACCAACATATTCTGATGATTTTCATTCACTCCTTTGGTCAAAAAAAGATGAATCATTAAAAACAATCTCAGAATATATTTTAACCTTTTGTTTTGCTTCTCAAATTGGAACTTTGGCCCTCATGCAAGCATTTTGGAGTCATTTGTCCAGTCAGATAAGTGGAAAACCTTTTATGCGATCTTGGAAATTCAGATTTTATGTCGGTTGGGTCTTTGCATCTATGTTTATATTCCCAATGGCAAGAATTCTTACAGATAAACATAAAGAACTTACTGATTGCGTTCCTCAACTTATTTTTGCTTTTCAAATGTTTGTTATCTTTTTGCTTGGGATAAAAAATGGAAGAAGGTTGAATAAATTATTAAAGTCAATACAATTCACTAGATCACCATCAGGTCATGAAACAATCCTTCGAATTCATTATTTTATTGGAATGAATGAATCTTTAACGTTTGGAGCTTTTTTGATAAGTGTTGGAATGTTAATAGTTATTCTTGGTTCACTTCGTTTATTTATATCAAAAGTTTTATTGGATGTACTTATTATACACATAAATTTTGGAAGTTTAATATTATGGGCTACAATGATTTTGATCATTTATCCTAGATATTATATAACCGGAACTTCTGATACAGTTTTGAATAATTCAATACCGACATTAAATGGTCGTAACGATAATGGTCATAATGATCCTAGTAATCCACATGATAAATTGACAAATAATCAACCAAATTCCTATGTAATTAATTTAAATACAACGACACCTACTACAAATACTAAGATTACACCTTCTAAATCGTCGATTCCCAAAGCAGATGAGTCACAATCTAATATTAGTGTCGAAAAATCTATAAATAATTTATTAGAAGAACAGCAACAACAAATTGAAATTTTTAGACATAAAACGTCCACGTCAATATCTTCCATTGTAACTATAACGTCAAGTCATGCTCCAACTTCTCCTTTAATACCGCCTCCCCCTTCATTTCCGCCTGTTACGCGTGAAAACCCTCTTCAGGACATTTAAATTCAATTATAAATCATAATAATTATAATTATAATAATGTATGAGTTTTGGGATATTTTTATTTGTATTATATATTTTTTTTTTTTTTTGTCCATTCATTTCATTTATTTGTTATTTGAGCTTTGAATTCCATTAATGTATTTTAATTTCTTTATTTCCCTATCCTATCCTTTTTTTTTTAAAAAAAAACGCGTGTTATTACATGTCGTAATAGTTAATAATTTTATTTACTTCGCCCACTGTGTTTATTTGTATTATTTGTTTGATCTTATAAAGAACAACAACTATTTATCAAAGAACCAAATAAATCATTTAATCACTTAATTGTTTCGGATCAAAAAAAATATACCAAGCCTCCGGAAATTATTACACAATTACTGAAATCAATCACGAAACATAATTTGACACGGAAAGGAAAAAAACAAAATATATATATATAATAATAATAATATAGTAATATCAAAGAACACTGCCACTTCTTGAGAGTTAAGATAATAATAATAATTATTATTATTATTATTATTATATCATTACATTTTAACGAACCCTGCATAATTGGATCAATTGGATTTATTTTAATAACTCTATGGTGATTGATAAAAAAAAAATTTTTTTTTTTTTTTTTTATATATATACAGTATATATAAATGGTGTTGTTTATCCCTTACTCTTTTTTTTTCTACTTTACACAAGTTTTTTGAAAGAAGAAGGAAAAAAAAAAAAAAAAAAAAAAAAAAAATTGTTTTTGTACTTAAGAAGAAAAAATACACGTTTTTCGTAAAAAAAAAAAGTAAATTATCAAAACAATATATAATATATATCTGATAAACATTTTTTTTTTTTTTTTTATCATACTAAAAAATATTTTTTTCTATTTCTAAATAGTGAAATTAGAAGAAAGATTAGGAAACATGAATATTCTTGATGATTCGGAAAATAAAATGGCTCAAAGACCTGGTTTTGGGAACGAAGGAAGGCCTGTCAAACTTAGAGCAAACTATCTTAAAGTCGCCCAAGTAAGGAAAAAATTTTAAAGAATTCCCACTTGATGATCATTGCTAACACGTGATTTTTCGTTAGTTTCCAAATATTTCTTTATACCAATATAGTTTTGATGTCGCTCCAAAGGTTAACAAGGAAACGATTAATAAGATTTATTTAGAAGTTGCCAATAACAATGATTTCGGAAAATTTTTCGCGGTATTTGATGGAAATTCTTCGATTTACTCTTCTACTCCTTTACCATTGGCAAATGAACGAAAGGCAAACAAATTTAAGGTGTGTCATGTGAAGTTTCATTAATGACAAATTTAATAAATTTGTCATTATATTAATAAATATTTTATTCATGAATTGATCTAGATCTTTGTAGGAAGAAATGGAGATAAGATCATTAAAAAAGGATCGTACGAAGCCACCGTCAAATACGTAGATACTTTAAGCCTTGATCGGCTTAGAAGTTATATTTCAAGTCAAGGACCAATAACAAGTGTGGTCATCACGTGTTTGGCGGCATTGAACGCGTATATCAATTTTAATACTCGGCAAAAGTATCTTTCATCGGGTAGAGGGATTTTTCCGTCTAGCCCCAAAAGTCGTCCAATTATCTTACCAGGCGGTGTTGAATTAAAACAAGGATTTTATCAATCATTACGCCCCGGATGTGGTAAATTTTTTTTGACAAAAAAAAAAAAAAAAAAAAAATTTGACTTAAAACTTTTATTAATAAAATCAATATTATTAATTATATAGATGATTTGTTTATTAATGTTGATATTTGCGCAGGAGTCTTCTATCTTCCCGGTTCTTTATCAGAGGTATATAAATTATTATTCTTATTTTGTTTTCGTCTTCTTTTCTTTCGTTACTTTTTTTTTTCTTTTATCATTAATAATGATTCAATTATCCTTAGTTAATTGGCAAATTTTTGTCGAGACGTAGTACAGATGAACTACGTGCTCGTGGATTAAGTAGTAATGAAATCAACCTTCTATCAAAGGTAAATAAATAATAGTTATTGCTAAATTACTCTTTTAAAATTTTATTTATGTACAAAAAAAAAAAAATTGTTTTTAGTATCTAAAAAATGTAAAAATCGAAGCTTTACATCATCGCAATCGAAGACCCGTGTACAAAATCAAACGTGTTACAAAAGAATCGGCAGATAGACTTATGTTTCATAATGAGGAGGAGAATAGGGATATGTCCGTTTCCGAATATTTTTTTGCTAAATACGAAATTAAATTAAGATTTCCAAATTTACCATGTATCCTCGTTAGTCGAGGTATTTTCTTACCCGTTGAAGTTTGTCATGTCTTGCCTGGTAAGTTATCTAATGTATTTAATAACCTTTTTTTTTTTTTATCAAGTATATTAACTTTTGAATTAATAATGTAGATCAACGTTTCGAAGGACAATTGGCAGACATTACTCTTGCTGACATGATTAAACATACTTGTGTAAAGCCCCAAGAAAGATTCCAACGAATATCGAATGCTGTGTCAGACGTTTTCCAACATGATAGAGATCCGCATCTAGAGTCAATTGGTATGGAAGTCGATTGTAAGAACATGGTGGTTCTTAATGGTATGTATGAATTTTTTTATGTAATGAAATATATAAAATTATTCATTTAATATTAATCTTTCTTCAAAATTTAGGTCGCGTACTTAATCCTCCTCGTTTAACTTATAATGAAAAAAATCGCCAATCGGAGTTCACTCCTGAAAATGGACGTTGGAATATTATGAATAAAGTCGTTTGCCAGGTCATTATAGTGTAATGGTTTCTAACTTTGTAATTTTTTGTTCGTAAAAAATATTTTAATTATTATTTATTTATTACACTTTAGGGTGCTGACCTGTTCAATTGGGCTGTGGTTGTTTTTGCTCAAGAACGTTCAGCCCCTCAACCATTGGTGAAAACATTTATGAAAAGATTTCGTGAAATTGCCAATCAAAAAGGAATGAATATCCCTAATGACCCTTTCGTCATGTATGCAAATCCTCAAGGCGAAATTACTACGGCGTTGAATATTGCCTGTCAAAAATCCTTGTTTAACAAAGACTACCCTCCGCATATCATTATATGTATTTTGGGAGCAACGGGTTCATTATATGGAGAAATTAAAAGGGTTGGAGATACGCAATTGGGCATTCCAACTCAATGTATTTTACTCAAACGATTAACGAAAGCAAATGGGATCGATCAAATTTGTACAAACATCTTTTTGAAAGTAAACGCAAAATTAGGAGGACAAAACGTAATATTAACCAATGATCAAATTGGTTTTGTATCTTCAGAACCGGCAATGATATTCGGCGCCGATGTTTTCCATTCCGGAAAAGGTGATAATAAACCAAGTATTGCAGCCGTATGTGCCTCATTGGATTCAAAAGCTACTAGATATGCTGGAAGATTTAGCGTTAATAAGGATCCTCGAAATGAAATTATTGAAGATCTCAAAGGAATAGTAATTGATTTACTTCGTGTCTTTTATCAGAGAAATCAAGTTCTACCGAGAAAAATTCTGTTTTATCGTGACGGAGTTGGTGAAAATCAATTTCAACATGTAAAAGCTTATGAAGTAAAAGCACTTAAAGAAGTCTTTGCTAGTGTTTACAGAAATTCGGGTCCCACGTTAACTTTGTAAGTTCTTTAACATCGTATTATTTATAATTATAATTCTACGATTTCCAAATTTACTGATCCTTTTATAAATATAGCATAATATTGCAAAAGAGACATCATACCAGGTAAATATATTTTTAAAAAAAAAATTAAGCCTATCGTTAATTATGATATAATTGTTTTAACTTTTTTATTTGTAATAGATTTATGCCAACTGAACAACGTGATGGAGATAGATTGGGAAATTGTCGCCCGGGAACAGTGGTTGACAGGACTATTCTCGTTGAACAGGATTTTGATTTTTGTAAGAAATGAGAAAAATATGAAAAATGTTATCTTTAATTTCGTATAACCTTAAATATTTTACTTTTTTCAGTCTTGCAATCTCATTCCTGTCTACAAGGGACATCTCGTCCAATACATTATAATGTTCTTTATGACGAAAATAACTTCACTGCAGATGGTATTCAAACGTTAACCTATCGATTATGTTACCTTTCCGCTAGGTTTGTTTGTTGAATGTTTTCACTTTTCAACATTTAAATCTATCAATTTTAACTATATTTTTATTTTTAAAGGTGTACACTTTCAATTTCACAAGTACCGGCAGTTTATTATGCTCATCTGATCGCTAATCGTGCGAAACATTATTTCCGTTGGGAAGGCGATGAAAAATCAGATGTCAGTGGAGCCAGTGGTAAAAGTAGTACAGGATCAATTGAAGAAGTCAAAAATGGGTTGGCCAATGCAATGTTCTTCGTTTAATTAAACAAATTATTAGATAATGATAAGTGAGATTATTGTCCTATCCGTTATAAATTAGATTTTTAATAAAATCTTATTTTACAAATTTGCATATTGCATATTTTATATCGTTTCCACGTGGTCGGAGTTTTTTTTTATGTCAATTTATTATCATTATCCTAGCAATCGGCAAAGCCATAAACACGGCAAAGAATACGGAAACAAGCCCAAAGGCTTGAAACAAGGCAACAATGATACCGAACAATATACGATAAATTTCGTGAAAACTGATATTGTTTTTTGGCAAGTTAATTTGTTACGATCGTCATTATTCATTTAGGAAAATGACATAAATTAGAAAAGAATTTTCATTCGTCCACGTAGAGGGAGTGAGTGGGAGTATAAGTAGCATATGCTAATGTGGAAGCGATTTCAAAACTTTCCGAAGCTGTGTCATAATACGGTACAAAAAAATGGAGCATTGCTGATTATTTAATCAAATCCATATATTAAATCTAACCCCACTTTTTCAAATGCCACGAATAGAAATAAAATTTATTTTTTATTTGGTCATGTACTTCCATTTTGTCCAATCATAACCGTGGAAAAATAAATTTTTTTTTCACCCGATTAACTGATTTGTTATTTACATGGATTAAAAACTAATTAATTGTATTATCCCATCGGTACTATGTATATACTGATGGATTTTTTTGTTACTTATTCCACTGGTTTATAATAAGTGTTAACTATAATAAATATTTGTTTATAATGCAAAATATCTTTTTTTTTTTGTAATAAAAATACGCGTTTAATACATTTTTATGTTTCGGGTTATTTGATTATTTGATAATGAATATGAGAATTCACATCTTTAACCGCACTAGGAACAATTATTTTCGAAAATTCAGACTGTACTTCACATTATCACCATCCCTTAATATTTTTCATTTTTCAGCTAATTTGAAAATTAAATAATACATAAATAAAAACTAAATTAATCACCTGAAAATTCGGAATCACTATCATTATCATTTAAATTTTTCCATGAAAGTATTCAATTCTTCTACTTCAATATAAATACCTTGCTAATGATGCATAACAGTTATATACAGATTCTGTCTTATAGTTTTCACCATTTTGTTATTTAAGCCATGTAATGAATTTGCATAAAAATCTTCAAGTTTTGTACAAGTATTATATTGACTAATTTTTTTTTATCATGTTGGCTTCATGATTAAAATCTATCAACTTCACAAAGCCATTTTGCAGTACACTTAGTCACTTATCTATACTTTTACTCTTGAAAGTTGTTGAATTTGATATATTTCCCTTATTTGTAGAATAGATGACATTACAATAAGGTTTTTAAAGTGAAAAAAAAAGATATATTTGGGAAAGAAGAATAAAAAGGAGTAGGAAAAGAATACTAGAATAGAGAATGTAAAAAGCAAAAAAGAAAGAAAAAAAACTTAAAAAAAAGCTTAAATATAGTAAGAAAAATCCATCAGTATAAACGTCATACATAATGAGATAAACCTGTTATTATATAGAAAGCTTAGAATAACTTGGTATTCACTGATGTGGGGCCCCCTCAAAGTGAGGAGTACATCAGTGAATAACCTAGTTATTCTCAGATATCCATGGAATAACAAATATTTATTACTTTAATTCTAATTCTTGTGATTGAATTAAATTAGAAGTAGTTATTTAAGACTCTTTTTATAATACAGTGGTTAATATATTCTTATTTACTTATATCGCATGTGTACTTATTTTAAAATATATAAAGTATTATATAAAAAATGCAGTAAAATTCTAAAAAACTGTTTAAAATTTCTAATTTTATGTGACATGTAGCTAAGATTTTTAAAACAGCTCATTTATAATTTCCTAAAATTTATAAATACTGGAACTACTCCACTCAAAGTAGTTATAACATAATATGATTTAACTAGTTACATCACAGTTAATTAAATTGTGCTTTAAAAACTTTAAAATATAATAAAACTATAACTAATTGGTCTGTATTATATTAATTTTAGTTAGCATTACAAAAATTAAAAAATTAAAAATAATATGGTGCAAAACCTTTATATAAAAAAAAAATGAAACTTTATTTGTTAAGAGGAATTGATTTTTATAAAAAAAAAGAAAAGTCTCAAATTTTAGATTATGTAATCATCACATTACAACAATTAAAATAATATATAATGTAGAACCTCTATTAGAAATTTAAAAAAACTTGAATAAAAATTTAATCTAATGATTGAATTTGAATAAAAGTTAAACTTTATTTATCAAGAAAAATTAATTTTTATTTATTAATAATATATTATATGTATTTCACTTTATTTTACAACTTTATTTAAGATTATAATAGAGATTTAAAAGTCTAATTTTGACTTTATATATTAATAATTATTTAGTATTTAAAAAAAATTGTATATAAGGTTAAAATTTTATTATTTGATCCAATTTTTTTTTAATTTTTTACATTAAAACATTAAAAAGTATATAATAAAAATGCTAATTTTCATAAAAGTTAATTTTTTTCAATAGTTATCTTATAGGTATAATTTTTAAATTTAAAAATTAAAGTTTCAAAAAATTAATCATATTCTAAAATCTTAAAATTTATATATTATATATAAATTTTCTTGTTCTAATTTTACTTAATCCTTTAAAAAATATTTTAAAGATTAATTTCAATTTTATTTATAAATACATATATTTAAAAAAATTGTATGCAATTTTTGACATTATTTAATCATTACTATACAAAATACTAATAATTAATCTAAATTTTTTTCATGATTTTTACATCAAAATACATTGAAAATACTATATAAAATATGATAAAAGTATTAATTTTGTATAAAAACTAATTTATTTAATAGTTATATTATAAGAAATATTTTATTCTAAAAATTGGTAATTTTCAAAAAGATAATTATATTTTATTTTTTGTTTATATATTCTAAAAACTTGAAAATTTCATATAATATGTATTTTTTTATATACTATAACTTTACTTAAGCCTTCAAAGATGCTTTAGAAAACAAATTTTAATTTTATATATTATCAGAAAATTTTATAATGTGAAAAGTTACATATATAAATTTATATATCAAAATATTTTATAAGTTTCCAAATCTATCAAAAGTTTGTATAAGTATAATATTTCATTATTTTCTAAAATATTTTGAAGTATTACAATATATAAATCTTTGTAATTTTATGATTCATAGTATTCTGTAATTTTACTGTTCACAATAATACATAATTTTACATAATATTTTATAGGTTTTTAAGCTTACTGCAAATTTTGTAAACATAATATTTTATAATATTATGATTTGTAATTGTAATTTTACATAATATTTTATAAGTTTTTAAACTCATCGTAAGTTTTTGTAAGCAATAATATTTCTATTATTACATATTTATATAATATTTACATATAATTTAAACCAACTAATTTCTTTATTTAAAACAAAATTTATGATGCAATTTTTAATATTTGAGCTTATATAATAATTGAACATTAGATATAATTCAAAATAAAAGTAATTTTATTAAAATTATAAAAAAATTATAAATATTTTTATAAAATAAATAAATTATATAAAAGGAAAAGTAATAATATAATTAGATATAAAAAGTAGAGAAATAACTATTAGCATAAATATTCCTAATAAATATTAGTAGTATTGATATTGTTAGCATTAAGGATATAAATAAAAAAAAATATACAAAGATAAAAGTAACATTATTAATATTATTAGTATTAAGATAAAAGAATTAAAAAAATATTATTAATATTAAGATAATAATTAAAGAATAGTGTGTCAATCCGGATGATATCCGTCATCCGTTATCCGAATCCGAATCCGCTTAGCTCATCTGACTATCCGTAAAGAAAATCCGGATTCATCCAGATATCCGTCAGATTTATCCGAGTATCCGTCGATTTATCAGATCTATCCAGATATCTGTTCGATTAGTGTGTCTATCCGGATAGATCTATCATCCGTTTATCCGTGACGGATAATCAGATTTGTCCGGATATTTAACAGATATCTACAGATAAATCCGTTAATTATCCGTATTTATCCGTTTATTTTACGACCTAGTTCCGGCCAGAATAAATGATCGGTGAGCCGGATACCTTTTATGGATTTTGTGTAACTATGCTTGTTTTTTCGCAGGTATAAAATTTTCTTTTTTTGGAAATTTATGTCATGTCACGTGACATATATCGGATATTAGGCGGATATCCGGATTACAGAGAATAATCAGATAAATCCGTAGATATCCGTGCGGATATCTGATATCCTTTTATCCGATCTGTTTAAAAAAACAGATACGGATATCTGGCAGATAACGGATATCTGATAATTATCCGGATAAATGGTAAACGGATTGACACACTATTAAAGAAATATAATTGTTATTATTAGTATTAAATAAAGAAATAAAAGAAATAAAGTTAATATTTATTAGTATTAAAGTAAAGAAATAAAAGAAAAAGATAAAATAAAAATAAACAAAAAAGTCTACAGTTAAAAGACATGTATATGATATGCATATTAAATAAATTACATGCAAGATTAGCCTAATTTTGATTGGTTAAAAAATATTTAAAATAATCTGTATTAAGACATGATCCTGAAATATAATAATTGGAACCTCATCATGATAATTAATATGATATTTACTATGTTTACTAGTATCAAACACTATACATGGCCTGGTAATTCTATAATTTCGTATAAATACGTAATTCGTAATTCGTAATCCTGGTAATTAATTACCAGATTTTTTAAAAAATACATAAATACGTAATTATTTACGCTATACGTAATTAGCATAAATATTATTGGTTAATCATGAGTCATGTGATCACATTTACTAAATGCTAGAACAATTATTTTTTTTTTTTTTTTTATTATTAGTCAAAAGGAGTGCTTTTATTCAGAGAAAAAAGATAGAAAAATATACAAAAGATCACTGAAACCAAGCCTACCCGTTCTTCATACTAGGGTCACAAATATATCTCATGACTATTATATCCCTAGCCTATTCTCGTTGATATAATAGGAAGTCTAGTTATAGAATTGTTCAAGGTATAAAGGAAAACGAAAAAGAAAAAGAAAAATTCTACAATCTAATAAAACAAAATAATATTACGTAAAGCGAATGCTAAGCATGACAAGAAGTTAGTATGGAATTTTCTATCTATCCCTCCCAACTAAACTAAACATAATGTTCCAATAATGCCTTCAGCCCAGCGATTAAATATTTTACATCTGGCTTCTTAGACTGGTCGTTTCTTGATTGAGCGATCTTCTTGATAGAACGTCCAGATTTAGGAGTTTTATTTTGATTATTCTTGCGGTTGTTAGTATTAGAACCTGAAAAAGAAAAATTAGACCCTTTATGTGTCTGTAAAGATTTGTCTGCATTGCCAAATCGAGCAGATTTACGTAAATTCTTGAAGTTGGGAGTGGAATAACAGCACCAAGAGATTCTAACGTCATTCCAAAGCTGGGGGTTATTAATGCAGGTGGAAACGTGATCCCAAGTGTCAAAGTAACCTATCAGCTTTCTGGATCCATCAACTTCTTTAACTATTTTAAAAGATTTTATGCCACTATCCAACAAAAATTGGTAAGAGCATCTATTTGGAAATAAAGAGGCATCTGTCATGTCGTCTAGAAGATTATACACGACAGCTTGGAACTTTTCTTGTTGTTTCCTTTCTGAAAGGTTCCAGGAAGCTGGAAACCATCTAACAGAGATCTCTCCCAAGTTGACAGTCCAGTCCCCTCCATTATAACATTTCAAGCACTTGTGGTCAGGAATCAGTCTAACCCTTGCCGAGAGGTACTTCTTGTGAACCCTTGTACTGACTGATATGACCTTACCCCATCATCCTAAATTAGCCAACAGGGTATAATTATCCCATTTGGCCGGGATGTCGTAGACTACAAGATCTAATATTTGTACTTGTTCTTGATCTTGAGGGACATATCCGGTGATGATAACATTACCATTCTTTAATATATTGTCTGTCTTTTTCTGCTTTAATTTCTTTCTATTGTCTATAGGTGTTGATTGTGGTTTAGAATCTCGCTTCAACGCCTGCTTATAGGGTGTAGAAGGGAGAGAAAGAGTACTTTGATTAAAAGTAACCATCCTTGAACCAGAGGGTTTAGAGGGTGTATACTCAGGAGATTCTGTGCTAAAAGTGGGCACTACATGTTCATCCAGTCCAGAAGGAGTTTGTAACTGCAACTTTTGTTTTTCCTTACGGGCCTTCTTTTTAGCACTTCTTTTCTGAGATTTGGTCAAAGGCATGACAGGTATAGATGTAACATTACGTGGGGTGTGGCGAGTAATTCGTCATCCACATCATCTAATGATCCTATTGAATTTGCATCAAAAACATCGAAATTCATCGACGCATCTGATTGGTGCATAGGATCCCCTAGATCTTCTATATTGGGAGATTGTTTGTTTGCGTGTACTTCCCATTCTCGGTGAATTTCGGAGTCCATGAGAAAAATTGCCTGGTTCTTGTCGTCCAAGAGAAAGAGATTAAAAAAAGTAGCTAAAAATTGAGCTATGATAGGAAAACAGTTGTCTCTGAGGATATTTCGTGACAACTTATCCATAGGAACTTTTTGTTCCTTATAGGTATTGAGGAACTCGTCTATAGCTGAAGGGTCTGTAGTTATTATTGAGCTAAAAATAGTCAAAGGGTTCCTCTTGATGAGTACTGAAATAAAATCTACTATAACATCGTGAAAACGGTCAGAAGGTAGACTCTTTAAAGCAAAAGTAGGAGTAACTTAGGTCGTAGAAGACGTTGATGCTATTTTTAGAGCTGGTTTTGTTAGCAAAAATCCTTTCTTCATGATGATAATAAAAAAATTTTTCTTCCGTGAAAATTTGGTTCACAGATCTGCAGGAAAGAGTTCCCCCTTTATCAACACCAGAACAATTAGTTTTGACAATTTTTTGTGTTTTTGATATATAAAAATGCCAGAACTATCAGTTTTAGCATTTTTTTTGCGTTTATTAAATATAAAAATACCAGAACAGTCAGTTTCAGTGTTTTTTAACTCTTTATATAAAAAATGCTAAAACAGACTGTTCTACATTTTTTTTATGTTTTTACATATAAAAATGCTGAAAAAGTCAGTTTTAGAGTTTTTTTTAACTTTTTATATAAAAAATGCCAGAACAATCTGTTCTAGCATTTTTTTTTACTTTTACATTTAAAAACGCTGAAATTGTAAATTTTGGCACATTTTTTTGCATTTTTTATATATAAAAATACCAGAACAGTTAGTTTTAACGTTTTTTTATGCTTTTTATATGTAAAAATGCCAGAAATGCCAGTTTCAGCATTTTTTTTGTGTTTTTTTTAACTTTTTATATAAAAATGCCAGATCAGTTATTTCAGCATTTTTTTAAACTTTTTATATAAAAACGCCAGAACAGTCAGTTTCAGTAGTTTTTTTTGCGTTTATTATATATAAAAATGCCAGAACAGTTAGTTTTAGTATTTTTTTTTAACTTTTTATATAAAAAATGCCAAAACAGTCTGTTCTGCATTTTTTTTTACATTTTTACATATAAAAATGTCAGAACAGTCAGTTTTAGCGTTTTTTTTAATTTTTTATATAAAAAATGTTAAAACAGTCTGTTCTAGCATTTTTTTTTACTTTTACATTTAAAAATGCTGAAACTGTAAGTTTCAGCATATTTTTTGCATTTTTTATATGTAAAAATGCCAGAAATACCAGTTTTGGCATTTTTTTTAACTTTTTATATGAAAACGCCAGATCAGTTGTTCCAGTGATTTTTTAAACTTTTTATATAAAAAATGCCAGAACTGTCAGTTTCGATGTTTTTTGCGTTTATTATATATAAAAATGCCAGAACTGTTAGTTTTGGCATTTTTTTTTATTTTTTTATATAAAAAACGCCAGAACAGTCTGTTCTGCATTTTTTTTTACATTTTTACATATAAAAATGCTAAAACAGTCAGTTTTACCATTTTTTTTGCATTTATTATATTATATAAAAATGCTGGAACAGTCAGTTTCAGTGTTTTTTTATCTTTTTATATAAAAAATGCCAAAACAGTCTGTTCCATATTTTTTTTATGTTTTTACATATAAAAATGCCAGAACAGTTAGTTTTGGTATTTTTTTTTAACTTTTTATATAAAAAACGCCAGAACAGTCTGTTCTGCATTTTTTTTTACATTTTTACATATAAAAATGCCAAAACAGTCAGTTTTACCATTTTTTTTGCATTTATTATATTATATAAAAATGCTGGAACAGTCAGTTTCAGTGTTTTTTTATCTTTTTATATAAAAAATGCCAAAACAGTCTGTTCCATGTTTTTTTTTATGTTTTTATATATAAAAATGCCAGAACAGTCAGTTTTGGTATTTTTTTTTAACTTTTTATATAAAAATATCATAACAGTCTATTCTAGCATTTTTTTTTACTTTTATATTTAAAAATGCTAAAACTTACAGTTCCAGCGCATTTTTTGCATTTTTTATATGTAAAAGCGCCAGAATAATTAGTTTTAGTGTTTTTTGCGTTTTTTAAATATAAAAAATGCCAGAACAGTCAATTTCAACGTTTTTTTTTGACTTATTATATAAAAATGCTGGAACAGTCTGTTCCAGTATTTTTTTTACTTTTTACATTTAAAAATGCCAAAACTGACAGTTTTAGTATTATTTTTGCATTTTTACATATAAAAATGCTGAAACTGTCAGTTTTGGTATTTTTGACTTTATATATATATAAACATCAAAACTGACTTTTTTTTGCTTTTTTTACCCAATAATATTTACGATAATTACGTTTGATGTAATTATTTACGTTCTATATAAATAATTATGAAATACATAATTATTTACGTATTTCAATTTACGAATTATATTTTTAGCTATGTAATTACCAGGCCATATATATCAAACACAGGTCAAATAAAAAAAAATCTCCAAAAATTGGCAGTCTGATTTTTATCCGATTTTTGGATATATTTGTCTGATTTGTGATTTTTTGTTGCCAATTTTATGATGCAAATTGTTCATAAACGGCATTGCCAATTTGTGCCAAAAAATCGGCATTCCTATTTTTAAATAGTGCATGCAAATCAGCACTTCTATATATAAATCAGCACTTCAATTTTTAAATAGTGCATGTAAATCAGCACTTTGATTTTTAAATAGTGCATGCAAATCAGCACTCTGATTTTTAAATAATGCATACAAATTCAACCAAATTAGCTAAATTTATTTTATTTATATTTATAAAGTATGATACATGCAAAAATTTATTTTTTCTCAAAAAATTTTATTTAAAGTAGTTTAATTTAAAAATTTACATGTTTTATTAGTAATTAAAAAATAAGAATTTATTTTAATAGAAAATTAATCTAAAAAAAAGAAATCTATAATGAAAGTAAAAAAATGAATTTAAGTAAAGAAATGTGTTAAAAAATAAGAATAACAATAAAGAAAAAAAGTGAAATAAAAGAAATGGAGGGAAATGAAAAGAAGTAAGGGGAAACAAAAAAAAATGAAAAGAATACAAAGGTAAAGAAAATAAAAGGAATAAAGAAGGAAATGTAAGAAAAAAGAATAGTGTAATATAAAAAAAAACAAAAAGAATAGTAGGAAAACATAAAGAAATGAAAAGAGAGAAGGTAAAGAAGTGAAAAGAAAGGAGGGAGAAATATAAAGGAATAAAAAGAAAGAAGGAGGAAACGTAAAGGAACAAAAAGAAAGGAAGGAAATGTAAAAGAATAAAAAAAAAGGAAAAAATGCAAAGGAATAAAATGAAAAAAAGGGAAAACATAAAGTGATGAAACAAAAGGAGAGTGAACGTAATAAAATAAAAAAAATGATAAAAAAAGAAAAAATAGAGGAAACATGAAGAAATGAAAAAGAAATGTAAATATACAAAAAAATTGAAGAGAAGATAAAAAGAATGAAGAGAAGTGAAAAGAAACAAAAATAAACAAAAGAGACAAAATAAACTGAAAGGTGATGAAAAGAAAAAAATGAAGGAGGAAATAAAAATAAACAAAATAAATAGTAAGAAAACATAAAGAAATGAAAAGAAAAGAAAGGAAAATATAAAGGAACGAAAAGAAAAAAGGGGGAAATATAAAGGAATGAAAGGGAAATGTAAAGAAATGAAGGGAAAACATAAAGGAATGAAGGAGAAATGTAAAGGAACAAAAAAAAGGAGAAAATACAAAGGAATAAAGGAAAACATAAAGTGATGAAACAAAAAGGAGTGAAACGTAATAGAACGAAAAAAATGGAAGGTAAAATGTAAAAAAGAAAATAGAGGAAACATAAAGAAATAAAAGAGAAATGTGAATATATAAAAAAATTGAAGGGGAGATGAAAAGAATGAAGAGAAGTGAAAAGAAACAAAAGGAAACAAAAGAAACAAAGTAAACTGAAAGATGAGTAAAAGAAAAAAATGAAGGGAAAAGTGAAAATAAACAAAAAGAATAGTAGGAAAACATAAAGAAACAGAAAGAAAAGAAGGAAAATGTAAAGAAACAAAAAGAAAGAAAAAAAAACGTAAAGGAACAAAAAGAAAGGAAAGAAATGTAAAAAAATAAAAAAAAGAGGAAATGAAACGAAAAGAGAAAAGAACAAAATAAAAAGAAGGGAGAAGCGTAAAGAGTGAAATGAAAAGGAAGAAAAATATAAAAAATAAAATGAAAAGAGGAGGAACGTAAAGAGACAAATAAAAAGAAGATGAAACGTAAAAGAATAAAGCAAAAATGAGGGCAAATGTAAAGTGATGAAATGAAAAGGAGGGTTAAACATAATAGTCAAAAAAAAAAATAGAAGGAAAAACATAAAAAAAAAGAAAAAAAAAGGAAGAAATGAAAGAGAAATGTGAATATACAAAAAGAATTGAAGGGAGACGAAAAGAATGGAAAACAAACAAAAAGAAACACAGGGGATAAAAGAAAAAATGAAAGAAAAGTTAGTAAATAACAAAATGCAATCGATCATAAAAAAAATAAAATGAAATAAAAAGAAACATACTTGTAAAAAAACCCAATTACTAAAAATGTTTGATCAGAACCTGTAAAAAAAAGATGGATTCGTTAGTAAAAATGTTTTCTAAAAAAAAGAAAAATAAAGTTTCAAAAATTTGAAACTTACATTCATTACATCCATCGTCCAAGAATCGAAGACCAGAAGCTACAAAAAAAAAGATGGAAATATTAGTAAAACGTTTCTTAAAAAAAAAGGAGAAAAAAGTTTCAAAAATTTGAAACTTACATTTATTATGTCCATTATCCAAGAATCAAAGATAGGAAGCTACAAAAAAAAAATGAAAACGGTAGTAAAATATTTCTTAAAAAAAGGAGAAAAAAGTTTCAAAAATTTCAAAACTTACATTCATTACGCTCACAGCCATCATTCAAGAATCGAAGACTGGAAGCTACAAAAAAAAGATGAAAATGTTAGTAAATGTTTCTTAAAAAAAAAAGAAAAAATAAAGTTTCAAAAATTTCAAAACTTACATTAATTACGCCTATCGTCTAAGGAGCGAAAAAAGAGATATTGGTATTAGTGTTTTGATCCGGATAGAAACTGTTATCCGGATAAATTAAAAAAATTATCTGGTTTTTATCCGGATAATCCAGTTCAGATAAAAATCCAGATATATCCAGATAGAAACCGAAACCTGGATAAAAATTATACAATTTTTTTTTGTAAATCAAGAAATTTATAGCATATATTAGATTTAATTCATAGCATAGATTTAATTAAATTCGTGGCATTTTGATTAATTTTGTGGCTTAAATGTGTGGCTTTATTAATTAGTTTCGTGGCACCTATTTAAATAATTTTGTAGAATTTATTTAATTAATTTTGTGGCTTAAATTTATGGCTTTATTTAATTATTTTCGTGGCATTTGCTTAATTAATTTCGTAGTGTTTATTAGTTTAATATCATAGTATTTTCTTAATTAATTTTGTAATTAACTTCATTTATGTCCTTGTTTAATTATTTTCGTGGAATTTGTTTAATTATTTTCGTGGAATTTGTTTAATTAATTTCGTATTATTAATTTCATGGAATTTATTAAATTTGTAGCAATAAAATTTTGTAAAATTTTACAATATTAATCAGGTAAATTTATTATTTAGACCTATTGATTTATGACAATTATTATTTGTTTATTAAAACTTTTACAAATAAAATTACAGTTAATTCAGTTCTAAGCCATAATAAAGATTAATAAATACTGTACATTCCCTTGTTGAATTTTTCATAATTTCAATTAAAGTTTATTTTATTGAAAGCTAAAATAATTCACAAAATTATGGAAAATAACAATGATCAAGATTACATTATTACCTTAAGTGAAAATGAAGGTTCTAGTGATGAAATTGTTGAAATTACTTCAACACCACTAGCAAAGAAAAAAAGAGGACGTCCTGCAAAATTATCTAAAGCCCTTGGAAAATAAAAAATGACAAATACTACACTAGAATCAATAGATCGAGCACCAAATGATTCAAATCCCTTTAAACAAACTGCTGCAATAATTAAACCACAAACAAAAGTAAGTTGGGTATGAGATTATTTTATTAGAAAACAAAATGATAAAGGAGAAATACGTGCATATTGTCAGTTTTTATTAGATGATAGAGAAAAATGCTCAAAAAATTACAAATATGATGGGTCTACAGGAAATCTCAGTTACCATCTTGTTAAACATGGAATTATACCACCTCTAGAAAGCGGCATTATATCACTAATGCATACTCAATCTGCATCCAATAAAAATGGACAAAAAGAAAAAGAATTATCAACACTACGGTGGATTTTACTTACAACTCAACCATTATCAACCATAACTCAAAAGGCATATATTGAGCATATGTATATTATAGATCCACAATTTACAGTTCCTGGAGAAAAAAAATTAAGAATGATGATTGCTCGCAGTTATGGGTATAATAAAGAAAAATCGAAACTGCTTTTAAAAACTGCTCAATCAATATCTTTAACTACTGATTTGTGATCTTCTCGTTCAAAACATGGATATTTAGGCTTAACAGCAACTTGGATCAATAAAAATTTTGAAATAATGGATGTTTTGCTTGAAATATCCTATTTTCCAACACCACATACTGCAAAAGCAATTACTGAAGGTATTAAAAATGCTATGCAAAAGTGGGAAATTGAAAATCTTGTTGTATCAATAACAACAGACAATGGAGCAAATGTAGTAGCTGCTATTCGAGATTTAATACCAATTAAAAGACTCTCATGTGCTGCTCATACTTTGCAGCTGGCAATTAGTAAAGGATTAAAAGTTGTAGAAAATTTGGTATCACGTACAAAACAACTAATAAATTTTTTTTCTACTCAAAAACAAATTGAACGATTGATTAAAGTGCAAAAAGAGATTGGTTATGAAGAACCATTACATTTAATACAAGATATATCTACTAGGTAAATATTTTAATTCAATTTAATTATTTAATAAATTTTATCCTAATTTATATAATTATTGTTGTTTAATTACTTAAGGTGGAACTCTTTATATTTGGCATTGGATCGGCTGATTTTTCTTCAATATGCTGTGCTTCAACTTAGTGTAAACTTGTCTTGTTCTCTTATATCTGAAGAAAAAACTGATGGAATTAGATTAAAAAAAATTATGATAAAAGATAATGAATGGGAGTTATTAGATGAATTATGTAACATTTTGGCACCATTTGAGAAAGCTACACGAGATTTTTCTGGAAATACTTATGTTACATTAAGTCAAATGTTTCCTATTATTACAGATCTCACAAATTCTTTAAAACCACCTGATAATTCATATGAAGTATTAGAAGATTCTGATGATAATACTATTAATTCTGATATAGTAGAAGAAGAAAGTTTACAAATTGAAGTAGATTATAGTAATATTTCAGAAGTATTAAAAAATGTAAAAAATAAAATTTATTTAGGTTTGAAACATTATTGGGCAATGCCAGATGAGTTTGGCATTATGGCAGCACTTTTGGATTCAAGGTATAAAGATCTTAATTTTATAACTGATGAAGAAACAAAAGTAAAAATTCATTCAAGTTTACAAATACAATATGATCAATTAAAGAGAGAAATGCAGCAACAAACTAGTACTCCACCATCACCCACAATTTCAACAATTTCAACTACCTCAACAAGTTCAACTCCTAGCATGAGATCTTTACATGAGCATCAAGAAAAACGTCAACAAAAAGTAAAAAAAGTGTTTCAAACAAAAGAAAGTTCTACTTCATCATCAGCAATAGCTGATGAAATTACTACTTATTTTCTTTTACCAGTTGCTAGGGAAAATAAAAACCCATTAGATTGGTGGAAATCAAAACAGGAAATTTTTCCAGTTCTTTCTATTATTGCACGAAAATATTTAGGAATTCCTGCTACTTCTGTAGCTTCTGAACGACTTTTCTCAGATGCAGAAAACCACATTACAGCAAAAAGAAGCTTATTGGATCCTGCTTTATTAGGTAAAATGGTATTTTTAAAACGTAACATGAAAACTATGGATCATATTAATATATTTCCACCAGATTTGGATGTGAAAAATAATGATTATGTGGAAGATGAACACGAATTGGAAGAATTATTAGATGAATGATATTACATTTTTCATTATTTTTTTTATTAAATGTATTGAATTTTATTCTATTAAATATTTTTTATTAAATGTATTGAATTTTATTTTATTAAATAAAGAATTTTATTATAAGAATATTTACACGTTTTTAATTATTAAATTATTTTATCATATACTTTGAAATAAAAATGAAAATTAAAAGAACTATTATTTAAGATATTTAATATTAAAAAATTTTTTTTTTATATTTTTTATTCGGATATCCGAAAAAAATAAATTATCTGGGTCCAACCGGTTGGACCTGGTCACGGATCGAAACACTAATTGGTATGTTTCTAAAACCATTAATAATAAAACCTATTGTCAATTCACGTTTCTGAAATCTTCAAGGCTGCATTTTACAAAAATGGAGAAAAGAAAGAAATATTAGAATGTTTCTTTAATATGAAACTTGCCATTTTTACAATAAAGCTAAAAAATTTTTTTTTAAATTAAATAAAGTTAAAAAAAATTCATTTTTTATGTTAAATAAAAAAAAATTCATTTTTTTAGATTAAATAAAAAAAATTCGTTTTTTTAGATTAAATAAAAAAAATTCGTTTTTTTAGATTAAATAAAAAAAATACAGCTTTTTTGGATAACAGTATTTCAGTGGTGTGTACTAACTTTTTGTTTGTTTATTTTTTTTATTTAAAGAAATACATTCTAACAGTTACTTTTTTTTATTTGTAAATAAGCAGAAAGAAAAAAATGAAATGTAATAAGCAAAAATAAAAAAAAATTATCAATAAATCAATAAACAAATGATGTAATTATATAGTCAGCCAATTAAAGACAATCATTTTTGATTGAAAAATTGGCAGAATTATATAAAAATTGACAGAATTACATAAAAATTGGCAAGAGCATATTAAAATAAAGCAAATTCAGACTTTTTTTCATTCAACCTGTGATTGTAGACAAATTAGCTACTCGCCCATAATGATACAATTTGTTGGAATCACAAGCCTATAGAAAGAAATATCACACTTATGATAAAAGACATTAAAGAGACACAATACATTGAACAATTTTTAATGTTAAATAGAAACAGATATTTTACTTCACTATCTGATTTAGAATTATTTGATTGGTCACTTACTTTTAGATATATCAAAGACAAATTCGATGATACATCTACATTTGATTCCAGATTCAACTCTTTTAAAATCAAACTACGTGCTGAAGAGTTATCTACTCAAGATAACTTATGTAAATGATTGCCATCAGTTTACACTAGCAGTTGGAGATGTGCGCTGTATAATACTAAATTAGAAACTTATCAACATTTATGGTCATGCTCTGCCATGCAAAATACAAGAGCAGAGATAGTTTATAATTCTAAAGATCAACTATTTAATTTGATCATTCTGTTTATACAAGATAAGGTAAATATTGATCACAACGATATCTTCATCAATATAAACAATCTTGATTGTTAGAATTTCTCTAATATCAGAATACTATGCTTAACCAAAGGTATTATACTTAAAAGTTTCAGTGAATTTTTAAATGAGTTGAAAATTCCTGAACAAAGTATATATAAAATCACGAAAGAAGTCATCAATACATTAGTTTTCCAGTTTAAACATTTGATTTGAAAATATCATAATATTCATCAAGTTAAATTAGAACAATCATGTGGTATAGATTCTCAGAAAAAAAAATTAAAGTCTGTGGAAATTAAAAATAATAATAGGACTAAAAATCTGAATAGTATATTTAGTAAGTATAAGGTATGGATAGACGGGTATTTCAATATGGGTGGTCATTGATCAAATTTTTAAGTTTTTTGTGACTTACATCACCATTGACTCATGATGACTAGTCGGCTATATTCCTTTAGGAGCAGTAGCATAGATAATATAGTTAATAGAGAAATATTTTATTGATAGTCTATATTTACGTAGATTTTAATGTATTTCTTAACATTTGTATTATCAAGCATGACCCATCATGTTGATAATAATAAAAAAAAAAAAAAAAATATTTTTATAATATTTTTTTAATAAAAAATTTTATAAAACAAATTATTTTATAAAAATGGTTTTATATTTTCAATTTAATAAAAAAAAACCATTCACTACGAAAAGTAATTGTATTTAAAATATACTCAAATTATTATTAAAATATACTTAAAATAAGTATTAATTTTAATTTACGATATACTTATAATATACTTTAAATGCACTTAAAATAATCTTAAAATATACTTTAAATGTATTTGTTTTTTATCCAAATACTTAAATTATACTTAAATTGAATTTTAAGTGCAATTTAAATGTGTTTTTTACATAATTAAAATGTACTTAAATTTTAATTTAAGTATATTTTAAGTATATAAAAAACATACTTATATAGTATTTATTTTTAATTTAAGTATAATTTAAGAATATTTTAAATATGTAAAAATATATTTAAATTATACTTAAAATTTATTTTAAGTGTAATTTAAGTATTTGAGCAAAAAACAAGTACATTTAAAGTACATTTTAAGATTATTTTAAGTGCATTTAAATTATATTATAAGTATATCATAAATTAAAATTGATACTTATTTTAAGTATATTTTAATAACAATTTAAGTATATTTTAAGTACAATTACTTTTCGTAGGGATTTTATAATAGTTCATTAATTTATAGCAGTTTTCAAATTAGTATGATCAGGTGATTTATCGATCAATTATATCCAAAAATACCAAAAATACTAAAAACAACTGAAAACAATTTTTTTTTTGTGTTTCACTAATTTTCTGATCATTTTTGAATAAAATAAGTAAATTATTTCATTTAATCACATGTATCTAAACTCATTCAAATGGCTCTTTATAAATATCTCCCAGATACATGTTATACTTGTCAGAAGTATTTATACTATTTTAAACCCTCACTACGAATTTCATGTACCTGTCCTAAAGAAGAGTGGCGTACAAAAGATAAAACTTCACAACAAGGACAACAAATATATCAACGCATTTGTAAGCCAAATCAGCCTATTTCAAGAGCGAATAAGTTTTTATTCAATGCTAATAACGAGTTTAGTTATGAAAGTGATTTTGAAGAGTCATTTTCTTACATGTTTTGTAGCATATATAATAGTAAAAATCAACGGTTAAGAAATAAAGATAAGGAGTTTCAAGCAAAAAAGGATGATGTGCTAGTTGTTTTAGATGATTCATCAAAAGAGTTAGATGTTAATAACTTTTTATCTTCTAAAGGTAATGATGGAGTTAATAGTAAAAATGATGATGGGTGCGATAATAAAGATAATAACAAAGATAATGGTGAAATTGATGATGTTGGTGATGACAATAATTATGATGATAGTGATAAGAATGAAGATAATAATGATTATGGTAAAGATGAGAATGAGAAGAATGATAATGATGAGATAAAAGTCCAGATAATTGTCAAAAGCAAAACAAAAGTATCTCCTGCAAAAATTTTAAGCATTCAACCTATCAATTACTATAATGTTAAGAAAAAAATAATTTTGACAGTTCAAAACATTTTGAAAGAAAAATTAAATCAAAAGACTACACTATATCATACAAGACATTAAATTCGCGTAGTTTATTTAATATACTCGAAGATGAATTAGACTTTGATGAATTTATTAGTGAGTATAAAAAAGTGATTTTATCTGGTAAAAAAATGGTAATTATAGTAGCTATAACGGATGTTAAGACAAAGAAAAAAGTTTTGACAAAAAAACATAAAAAGGTAATATATTTTTCTATTTTGTAAATAAAGAATTACAAAATTTTAACATTTAGAATTTTCTTAAAGTTCTGATGGAAATGAAATGTCTTCTACTGAAGAAGAAATTGAATTACAATCCAAAAAAAAAAAAAATCTCAATCTATTCGTAAAGAAGATTTAATAAAGGAAGAAAAATTACAAGCTGAAGTCATTTTTAAATTATATGAGAAATATAAATGTGATTTTCATATAACGCCTTGCTATGTTGAAAATAATAGACATTTGCAATTGAATCCAGCAAGATTGCAGCTATGGGCTCAAGATATTGTATGAAAAAGCATTTATTTTACAAATTCATGTAAAATTAAACTTACTAAATACTATTAATTTATTTAGTTAAATAAAGGTTCTACTTATGAAGTTCCCCCATCCTATTCAACATTTAATATAAAATTAGGTGTATTTGCCAATAAAAACAACTCATCACAAATTTTTACTATCTCTGCAGCTATTAATCCAATTGTAATTCAGTTTTCGTCACAGCTGTATTCAAATCAAGAATATTTAACATCATATTCTTTAAACATTCAAGCATCATCACCAGGAAATTTACCTTCAATTAGTGAATTCCTTCATAGTTTAAATCAAAAGTATAATTATGATAATGTTTACTCTAAATTTGAAAACTCGTTTCTTGATGAAGAGATTACAGTTAATGTTATAAAAGACCTATCAGATGAACAGTTAACAAAGTTAGGAGTAGTTAAAATAGGATGGCAAAAGAATATCAAACAGGCAGCGCAACGATTTTAATAATTACTTTATAATAAATTGATTGACCTTTATTTTTTTCAATAAAATTGATTTTTAACACAATTTACGATTTTATTTTCTTTATTTTTTTAAAAAAATTAATTTTAAGTATAAATTGATGATTCAAAATATGAGGGGGTTATTTGATTACATGTAATTAACAATGCATATATAGGATCATCACAAGATTCTATAAAATCACAATTATGCTTAGTCCATAATTTGATAGTTGAAAATGATTTTTCAATAGGATTATAATCAGGAGAATAGGAAGAAGAAAAACAACATGACATCCTACTAGTTCTTTTAATAATGCTATCAACTCATCATCATAATGAATTCTAGCATTATCCATTACAATAACGCTATTATCTTCTGGATAAGGATTCATTATCAGCACCTAAAATAATATATAATGAAATTTATAATTTATAGTATAAAAATAAATCAATACAGTCAAAAAATAAAAAACTATTGATTTTAATTATTATTTACTACTTTATCAAGAACAAAATCAACAAATTTTTTTTTATCACAGGTACTTTCAAATATATCAACTGCAACAAATTCTTTTAGTGTAAGTGCAGATAAAATGATATACTGTTTACCTCGTATAAAGACTACTTTTTTCTGAGCTCGTGTATTTCTGGGTGAATATTCATACAATCATGATAGACTTCTCTCATCTTTGGCATTTTTATCAATAAAAATAAGTTGATTTCTATTATAATATTTACCAATTGTACCTAGATAATGTGCTCATACAATTTCATTTCTTTCTAAAGCTGCTTTTTGTAACTACATTAGAAAAGAAAAAAAAACTTAAACTTATATCAAATATTTTGACATTTAAATAAATAAAATGGCTTACTTTTTTACGTGTAATTTTCAAGTAACAAAGTGATCACTAAAGTGTTGCAATAGACATGTTTTTTCCAGTTAAATTTCCATTTCATAAACTAGCTCATCTAAGTATTAATCCACTTTTTCTGCCATAGTACTTCTGAGTATTGCCAAATCTTTTCTGCTAAACAATTTTCTTCGTCCAAAAGTATCTTTGAATGGATTTGTAACACATGTCCAACAATTATATTTCTTTTTTATTTTATTTACAACACCTTTACTCATATACAAGGTATTAGCAATATCTGTAGTTGACAAACCATCAGAATAAAGATAAATTATATATCAGTATAAATCTTTGCTATATTCTCAAGGCATAATTAGGTTTAATTATAGAAAATAAAGTATTTTTATTATGACCTTTATTTTTGGAATCAGTAGAATTATTTTGGAATCATTAGAATCTTAGAAATCGTTTAGGAATTATTTTATATGGTACAAGCGAAAGCAATAACACAAATAGCAAAAAAATCAGAGATGATGTAATGGTGGCTTAGGATTACACAGATTAAAAAATTAACTGTTTTGATATAGTTACATGATCTTTTTTATTAGAATTCTGAAGATCAATATTTTTATTTAAACTAAAAATTAATTGCCAATCACACCATTTTGAAAAAGGCAATAATAAAAAAACTTGTTATGAAACAGTTTTTATTTTTATATTTAATAAAAAAACTGTTTTAAAATAATTTTTAATATAATTTAATAAAAAAGAACTATTTTGCAACAGTTTTTAATATAATTTAATAAAAAGAACTGTTTTACAATAGTTTTTAATTGATTTAATAAAAACTTGTTATAAAATAATTTTTATTTTTAATCTAATAAAAAAATTGTTTCACAATGGTTAATTAGTTTAATAAAAAAACCTGTTATAAAATGGTTTTTTATTTTTATATTAGTTTTATATTTAATAAAAAAACCATTTTGCAACAGTTAAAAAATTTAATATAAAAACCTATTATGAAATAGTTTTTTATTTTCAATTTAATAAAAAAAGCCATTTTATAATGATTAAAAATTTTATTGCCATTTTCAAAATGGTTGATTTTAATAGTTTGTGTATAATAGAAAAAAAACATAAAAACAAAACATAAAAAACACAAAAAACAAATTTAAAAAAAAAAAATTTTATAATTCTGGCCAAAATTATATATAATTTCAATAAATGTAGGTGATCTACAATAAAAATTTTTCTTTTGGAAATTTTGTGCAATATAACTTCTATTTTGATAAAAATTAAAATTTCCTTTTTTGGAAATTTGTTTAATATCATGTGACTTTATTGGTCAATAATAATAAAGTATATTTTTAGAATTGTGTTATTGTGTTTTTTGTGTTTTGTGTTTTTGTGTTTTTTTCTATTATATACAAACTATTAAAATCAACCATTTTGAAAATGACAATAATAAAAAATCCTATTATAAAACAATTTTTATTTTTATATTTAATAAAAAAACTATTTTATAATAGTTTTTGATTAATTTAATAAAAAAGAACTATTGTGCAATAGTTTTTAATGCAACTTAATAAAAAGAATTATTTCATAATAGTTCTTAATTGATTTAATAAAAATCTGTTGTAAAATAGTTTTTTATTTTTATATTTAATAAAAAAACTATTTCATAACAGTTAATTAGTAAAATCTATTGTAAAATAGTTTTTTATTTTATATTTATATTTAATAAAAAAAACTGGTTTATAATAGTTAAAAAATTTAATATAAAAATACATTATAAAATGGTTTTTTATTTTCAAAAAAAACTATTTTACAATAGTTAAAAATTTAATAATAAAATTTGTTATAAAACAGTTTTTATTTTTATATTTAATAAAAAAAACTGTTTTATAATGGTTCTTGATTAATTTAATAAAAAATGGTTTTTTATTTTATATCTAATAAAAAAAACTATTTTGCAATAGTTAATTAATTTAATAAAAAATCCTGTTATAAAACATTTTTATTTTTATATTTAATAAAAAAAACTGGTTTATAATGATTAAAAAATTTAATATAAAACCCATTGTGAAATAGTTTTTTATTTTAATATAATAAAAAAAAACCATTTCACATCAGTCAAAAAATTTAATAAAAAAAAATTATTGTATACGGTAACAATTTTTAATGCAACTTAATAAAAAGAACTCTTTTATAATAATTCTTGATTGATTTAATAAAAATCTATTATGAAATAGTTTTTTATTTTTATATTTAATAAAAAAAACAATTTTACAACAGTTAATTAATTTTAATATAAAAACTTATTATAAAACAATTTTTTATTTTTTTTTTTAATAAAAAAAATTATTTCATAATAGTTTTTGATATAATTTAATTAGTGATCTGTAATAGAAGTAGAGAAATGATCGGCATATGGGGAATCTCACGTTATATCTAATAAAAGTTTTTAAAAAATGATTTTGAGAAAAAGATTTTTTACGAATAAAAAGTTACAGTAATTGGCTATCTATTAGTGTGATTTTCCCTTTATATTCCCTATGTAAATGATTGCGTAATTCTTTTATGAATAATTATGATCTACATAAATATTACCAAATTTGGTAAATCTAGCCCCAAATTTTATTATTGCTGATCTTTACTTCTGTTGCGGATTACAAATTAATACAAAAGAACTATTTTGCAATAGTTTATTTTTTATTGTTATATTTAATAAAAAAATTATTTTGCAATACAGTCAACTCTCTCTATAGTCACACATTTGGAACAGTCTATATTTGGTGACTATGATGAGATGTGACTATAAGCAATAAAATCTTATAATTAAATCAGTAATTTTGGCCAGAATTATAAATTGTAATAATTTTGATTAAATATTCATATCACAATAATTTTATCAATATTATTCCAATTATTACAGATTTATAACCATTAGATTTCTCTTGATAAGACGATTCTAACAAATCTAAGATCACTAAAATCTGATTACTAAAACCCATAATAATTAAAATACAGTCAGAATATTTAATATTACATGAATTTTATATATGAAAAAATGCTGATCTGGTCTTTAAAATTGAATTGCCCAGTCAATATTAATCCAATCATTATAAAATTATTATCATTAGCTTTCTCTTGATGAGATGATTCTAATGAGCCTAAGAACATTAAAATCTGATCACTAGAACCTATAATAATTAAAATACAGTTAAAATATTTAATATTATACGAATTTTAAGGATCCCAAATAATATATAAATATAATGATCATATATAAAAAAAACCCTATGTAAGACTTTTATTTGCTTATTTTAATATAAAATTTTTAGTTGGTTAGATATTTAATTGCGTAGTTAAACTTATTTTTATTTCAGCTCAGTAATTATATTTGCGTAGCAGAACCCCTTATTCATATAATAAAGATTTTTATATATATATAAAGAGAAAATTTTAATTTCACACGTATATTATTTCTATTATTTTACACATTTTAATTTTATAAACACAATATTGCATTTAATATTTATAAAAAAATCATGTTTTTATAATAATATTCTCATCTTCTTATTTTTTGTTTACTAATTTTACTCATATATAAAATGAATTTTGGACAAATAAAATTACCTTTTTATGTTTTAAGTAAATTGTTCAGCAAAGTATTTGTATTTCAATTTTTATGATTCTAAGTATAATATTTGTAAAGATAATTATATTTTTTAAACAGTACTAACTCCAAAAAATTTTTTTTTCTCTTTTAACTTCAGGATGTAATAACATTACTTTGGTCAAATGAAATTACTTTTTTATATTTAAAAAGTTGTTCAATGTTGTCGAATCTACCTGTGTATAAATTTTTATAATGATTGGATTAATATTTGTGAAGTATTGGCTATCAATTTTTTTGTAAAAACCTATTTTGCAACTTTGGAACATGATTTCATTACTTTGGTCAAATGAAATTACTTTTTTTTACTTAAGTAAAGTTGTTTAATGAGATTGAATCTACTTACAATAAAAATTTTAGAATGATTGGATTAATATTCATGGAATGCGACCAACTTTTGTATTTTCAATTATTTTTTTTTTTTTTTTGCAAGGTAGTGCAATTTGTGAGTTTATTAATTATATAGTAGAGTACAGAAATATCTGTTGTATATAACTAATTTATTAAAACTCCAAACTGGTCCCCCATCTAGAAGATTGCTCCTGTGCCCTACCATCACCTTATAAATTCATCTATATCCTTCCATAATAACTATTGAATTATATAGGATCATTATATCATATGGCTTTAGTATATGCTTTCACTACCCTCTGAACAAAAAAAAAAAAAAGAAATTAAATTAAATTTGTATACTTTTGTATTATTATACACCTTCCAGAATACCCTATTTCCTTCTCTGATAGTCTAATTTATATGTTTTTGTACTTTCAATTATTTATCGTTTAAGTAATTATAATTTTAAAGTATAATTTTTTTTATTTTAAATCAACTTGTTAACTTTAAGAAGTTGTTTATAAGGGTTGGCAATAATTTATATTTTAATTTTTATAAATCTAAATATAATAATATTTATAAAAAATTCCAAATTTTAAAACTATTTTTAAAATAGCAATAGTATATTAATATTATATTAATATTAAGAGAATTACTAAACTTAACCGGGGAGGGGGGGAGAGGGGGAGGGGGGAATTTCCTCCCCTCTGTGGCTTGTGTGGCACAATTATGTGTTATATGATCATGTTATTTGTTTATCAATTTTTTTTAGATATGCAGATGCAGTGTTGGCAAGTGACATGAAATGATACAAATGATATTAGTGACATGTCACATGTCATTATATCATTTCAAAAGGCAAATGACAAATGATTGTTATTTAAAATATATCATGTGACCTGTAATATATTTCGCATATTTATTCTGAACTTTTTATTACATTAGATATTTAATTCAAGTTTATCATTGAACTAACATAAACTGGCATTTGATTCATTAAACAAATTAAGTAGATTTCATTTAGCTAATGGATTATCTACTGGATGAGTATCCTGCCCACCTACTTCAAAATTATAAGTTTCTTCATTTATAACATCATCGCTATCTAAATGATTTTCTTTGTCAACCAACTGACAAAAACGCGAAAAAAAATTAAAATCTTTAGATTCATTTTGCATAAAATAAAATAGTATCACTTATTTTTTTTCCAAATTTAATAAACGAAATATGTTTATTAAGCTATTTTGGGTATACAAGCCTAAAAGAATTACCATTAAGAAATATTTTTGCCGCAAAATGGATCATCAAATGATAATGACATTATCATTTAAAGATAACACATGTCATTTCTTCACTTGTCATTTGTAAATGACATTTATTTTAAATGATACGAATTCTTATATCATTTTGATATCATTTGGGATCATTTAAAAATTAGCCAAATGACATTGTCATTTGCCATCACTGTGCAGATGTGCTGCATGCATCTTTTTTCAGAACATTTAATATATTTTTTTCTTTAAACTTTTCGCTCGAAATATGTTCTTTGCTTTCTTTTTTTATCGTTATTTATTTCTTACAACTAGTTCTTTACTAACTTTTTCACTCTTTTTAGATTCTTTGACCCTTCTAGTTTCATAATTAAGGTATACTAACTGAAGGAATATTTGGCACTACAGGTCCCCAATTCCTATTTTTTTTTTATCTTTTATACTTCATTCCTTTACATTTTATTTTTTGTATTTCATTCCTTTTGTTCTTTTTAGGTCCTTTAGTAATTTAGTTTTTTTTGTGATCAAGGTATGTTTATTTTTTTTTTATTTTTTTTCGCTTATTACATTCCGTTCTTTACTAATTTTTTTCCCTTTATTTTTTTTCTTCCTTTTTACCTTCTTTTCGTCTCCCTCTTTCTTTTTGTTTTCCCATTGTTTCCCTCTTCCTTTTTGTCTCCCTATCATTATCCTCTTTATTTTTCGTCTTCCCACTCTATTCCGTCTCTTCTTTTTTGTCTCCCTATTGTTTTCTCTCTTCCTTTTCGTCTCTCTATCATTATCCTCTTTCTTTTTCGTCTTCTCACTCTATTCCATCTCTTCTTTTTCGTCTCCCATTGTTTTCACTTTTTCTTTTCGTCTCCCTATTATTATCCTCTTTCTTTTTTGTCTTTCCACTTCTATACCCCTCTTCTTTTTCATCTCCCCATTGTTATCTTCTTTTTTTTGCATCCCCATTGTTATCTCCTTCCTTTTCATCTACTTGTTGTTATTCTCCTTCCTTTTCATTTTTTTATTTTCCTTTTTACCTTCTTATCAGTTTTCCCTTTTTGTGCCCTTCTTTTTTTTGTTTCTCTTCTACCTTTTGATTATTTTCTTTCTCTTTCCTTTTTGTTTTACCTTTCTTTTTTTCCTTTCTTTTCGTCCCTCTTCATTTTACTCCTTCCTTTTTATCTTCTCATTGTTATTTTTCTTCCTTTTTGCCTCCCTATCATTATTCTCTTAACTTTTCATCTTTCCATCATTTTTCCCTTTCTTTTTATTCCTCCTTCATTATTTTCATTCCTTTTTGCTCCTTTCTTACCTTTTCACTCATCTTTACACTTTTTGTTTCCTCTTCACTCTTTCATTCTTTTCAATCATTCCTTTATTTTTTTTGTTACCTCATTATATTTTCATTCCTTGTTCTTCTTTTTATTGTAACAATACTTCTTTTTTATTCATCTTATTATTAAGAGATAAACATTTTTAATCAATAAAACATGTGAACTTTTAAATTAATAAATTGTTTTGACATTATTAACAGTTTATAAATAAAATTTTATAATATAAAAATTATTTCGAATAAAAAATTTTAAGTTAAAAATATTTTTTTTTTTCATAGCACCAAGTTTTTAAAAAAAAAATAATGTAACGCATAAATCACATGATATGGGAAGAGGAAATTTCCTCTGGTTAAGATGAGCAATACTCTAATATTAATTAAAATTAAAAATTCTGAAGTTGGTATATCATTCTAGATTATTAATTTATTAATATTTAGTGAATTAATTTTACAATTTTTTTTCGCAATAATATAAAAAATTAATTTATTATTACTATATATATTTATTATAATTAAATTATTTTTTTATACTTAAATAAAGTTATATATATCAGAAAAAAAATTGCTTAGCAGAATAAAAAATTCAAAGGTTATAATAAGAGTTTGCTTAGCAGAACTTAAAATAATTTGCTTATTGATCATAGTAAATTTTGAAATTTTCATCTGACTTATATATATATTATTCAGAATCCTTATAAAAAATGCTGATTTGGTCTTTAAAATTAAATTGCTCAGTCAATATTAATCCAATCATTATAAAATTATTATCATTAGCTTCCTCTCGATAAGACAATTCTAATGAGCCTAAGAAAATTAAAATCTGATCACTAGAATCTGTAATAATTAAAATACAGTTAAAATATTTAATATTACGTAAATTTTACATATAAAAAATGCTGATCTGGTCTTTAAAATCAAATTGTTTGGTCAATATTAATCCAATCATTATAAAATTATTACCATTAGCTTCCTCAATGAGGTGATTCCAATGAGCTTAAGATCATTAAACTCTGATCATTAGAATTTGTTATAATTAAAATACAGTCAAAATATTTAATGTTATATGAATTTTACATATTTAGAATGCTGATTTGATATTTAAAATTGGATTACTCAGTCAATATTAATCCAATCACTATAAAATTACTACCATCTGATTCCTTTTAATGAGATGAACATAATGAGGTAAAGATCATTGAAATCTGATTATTAGATCATAGAACAATTATATTTTAATAAATATCTTTTTATAATCACATATATATAAAATTTTTAAAAAAAGATGTGATAGTGACTATAGCATCAGGAAATTTTATAGTGCGAAAAGTTGCGCAAGATTACGCATCATAATATTTCGTAAGTTTCCAGATTCACCGCAAGTTTGCGGAAGAGTAATATTTCATAACTTTTTAAAATATTTCAAAATATTATGATATGCAAAGTTTCATAATTTTACAGTTCGTAATATTCTGTAATTTTATGCATTCGCAATATTTCGTAATTTTATATAATATTT
The DNA here is from genome assembly GCA_015698045.1 of Rhizophagus clarus. Lineage (NCBI taxonomy): Eukaryota > Fungi > Glomeromycota > Glomeromycetes > Glomerales > Glomeraceae > Rhizophagus > Rhizophagus clarus. The sequence continues at coordinate 771,920 of BLAL01000016.1, read as the reverse complement.
CGTAAGTTTCCAGATCTGCCGCAAGTTTGCATAAGTGTAATATTTTGTAACTTTTTAAAATATTTTAAAATATTACAATATGCAAAGTTTTGTAATTTTACGGTTCATAATATTGTGTAATTTTATTGCGTAATATTTCGCAACTTTTTAAAATATTTCAAAATATTACGATATACAAAGTTTCGTAATTTTACGGTTCGTAATATTTTGTAATTTTATTGTGTAATATTTTGCAACTTTTTAAAATATTTTGATGATTCGTAATTTTATATAAATATTTTGTAATGTTTCAAAATTCATTTTTGTACTATAAGTTTATATAATGTATATTTTATTAGATATAATATGAATTAAATTATAAAAAATTACAAGTATTTATTACTATATACAGAATATATAAAAGTAAAAAAAGAAAGAGTAACGATACAATTAGATGTAGAAAGAAGAGAAACAACTATAGTAACGTTGGTATTAGATATAAAGATAAAAGAAATATTGTTAGTATTGTTAGTGTTGTTAATATTAGAGTAAAAAGAGTTAAAGAAACAGTAGAAACATGGATATTATCGTTAGTATTAAATACAAGTAAAAGAAAAAAAGGAAATGTAGATAGTATTGTTAGTATTACGATATAAAGTAACAATTAGAGTAAAAAACACGTTAGTATTTAAACAATTAGTATTAATAAACAAGTATTTCTATAACTGCAAAGAATAAACTAAAAATAAAAAAAAAGTGGAAAAATAAACATGTTGTTGGTATTAAGTAAAAGGAGTAAAAAAAACATAATTAGTATTGTTAGTATCGTTAGTATTGAAGTAAAAGTAAAAAGGAATAAAGGAAATATGGATATTATTGTTAGTATTATGATACAAAGTAACAGAAATAAAAAGAAAATGAAAATAATTAGTATTAATAAACAAATATTTCTATACCTGCAAGGAATAAACTAAAAATAAAAGAAAGAGGAGATAAAATAAAAAATAAACATGTTGTTAGTATTAAGTAAAAGGAGTAAAAAAAACATAATTAGTATTGTTAGTATCGATCGTTAGTATTAAAGTACAAGTAAAAAGAAATAAAGGAAACATGTATATTATTGTCAGTATTATGATACAAAGTAAAAAAGAAGTAAAAAATAATGAAATAATTAGTATTAATAAACAAATATTTCTATACCTGCAAAGCAATAAATTATGAAATATATGTAAATATTCTGTATATAATTAAAAAATGTTGAACAAAAGGATAAAGAAATAATAAAAAGAAGAGAAAAATATTGAACAAAAAAATAAAGAAATAAAGAGACAAAAAATAAATAGGACAAAAAACACGTGCAGATTAAATCATATGCAAGGATCAGCCTAATTTTGATTGGTCAGAAAATACGAGATTGTATATGCAATCATGCACAATCATATCATGCAGATTTATTTATTTAATTATCAACAACGTGGACGTGACATAAATAAATCGTGACTGAAACTTGTGTTCAATTTGTGTTCAATTTGTGTTGATAATTCTGGTAAAAAATTATTAATTTTGGCCAAATTTCGTTAAATTTGTTAAATTTGTGTTGAATTTGTGTTGCGTAATTTTTTATTTATCACAAGGGAATGATATTTAGTAATTGCATGTATGTACGATTAAAGTTGCCTGCTGAAACTAAAGAGTTTCGACATGTCGAAATTGTCGAAACTATTTCGTCACGTAATATATATAATATATACATATTGTCAATTTAACAAAAAAAACCGTTTCACAATAGTTTTTCAAGTATTTAATAAAAAACGTTGCGAGACGTTTTTTATTTTTTAATTTTTAAACAAAAAAAACTGTTTCGCAACGGTTTTTCAAGCATTTAATAAAAAACGTTGCAAAATGTTTTTTATTTTTGATTTTTTAAGCGAAAAACGCAACATTTTTCAAGCTTTTTTTTTTAACTTAGAAAAAAAAAACCATTTCGCAACGGGTTTTCAAGTATTTAATAAAAAACGTTGCGAAACATTTTTTATTTTTGATTTTTTAAACAAAAAAAAAACCATTTCGCAACGGTATTTAATAAAAAACGTTGCAAAACGTTTTTTATTTTTGATTTTTTAAGCGAAAAATGCAACGTTTTTCAAGCTTTTTTTTTTAACTTAGAAAAAAAACCATTTCACAATGGTTTTTCAATTATTTAATAAAAAACGTTGCAAAACATTTTTTATTTTTTTAACTTAAAAAAAAACCGTTTCGCAACGGTTTTTCAAGTATTTAATAAAAAACGTTGCGAAACGTTTTTTATTTTTGATTTTTAAGCGAAAAACGCAACGTTTTTCAAGCTTTTTTTTTAACTTAGAAAAAAAAACCGTTTTGCAACAGTTTTCAATTATTTAATAAAAAACGTTGCAAAACGTTTTTTATTTTTTTAACTTAAAAAAAAAACCATTTCGCAACGGTTTTTCAAGTATTTAATAAAAAACGTTGCGAAACGTTTTTTATTTTTGATTTTTTAAACAAAAAAAACCATTTCGCAATGGTTTTTCAATTATTTAATAAAAAACATTGTGAAACGTTTTTTATTTTTGAATTTTTAAGCGAAAAGAACCATTTCGCAACGGGTTTTCAAGTTTTTTTTAACTTAGAAAAAAAAACCATTTCGCAACGGTTTTTCGATTATTTAATAAAAACGTTGTGAAATGTTTTTTATTTTTGAATTTTTAAGCGAAAAAAACCGGTTTGCAACGGTTTTTCAAGCTTTTTTAACTTAAAAAAAAAACCGTTTTGCAACGGTTTTTCAAGCATTTAATAAAAAATGGTGCGAAACATTTTTTATTTTTTAACTTAAAGAAAAAAAACCATTGCGCAATGGTTTTTCAATTATTTAATAAAAAACATTGCGAAACGTTTCTTATTTTTGAATTTTTATTATAATGAATGAAACCGTTACGAAATATTATCAGTCACTGGAAATTTCCCTAAAAATTAAGGGGAAATTTTAATTAATATGTTTGCCAATCTAAAAATTTTAGCGCAGCATTGTCTTCAAATATATAGCGTATATATATAGTTAAAAGTTAGCTAAAATTAGTTAAATCAATTAAAATTGCCGATCAATAAATCATAATTTTGGCCAAATTTTTCATAATTTTGGCCAAATTCGTAATGCCGGCCTAAATTTCGTAAAAATGAAAAAATGCGAGTCAAATGTAACACCACATTTACACAATGTAACGTCTCTAACTTAAATAATAAAGGTAAAACTCAATGACCTCTTTTATAATCTTATTGAAAAAAATTTCATAAAAGAAGTCGTTAAAGGGTTGCATCTCTCAGTTTCATTTTACCTATTTTTAGTGACTAAAAGAATCGTAAACTTCAATAATCGCCCTTTTCTTTTGTAAACATGGTAGAAGAAGAAAATTTTAACGAAATTAGTGAGTCTGAAAGAATCTCACTAAAGTTTAATGAAATGTTGGATTGTATTAATGATGATACTGACAATACTAGTACTTTTAGTGATGTAAATTTCGAAGAAATTGAAAACTTTGAGAAGGAAATTAAGGAACAGGAAATTTGTAATGAAATGGATGAAATTATCGATCATTTAGAACAGCAAAATTTTATGCCATGTGTAATTATTGATTTTATTGAAGGAAAATTTCAGCGATGTAAAGGAACAGGAAAATTAAGACAGCTTCGCAATTTATTTGGCACATGGCAAGTTGATAGGGATGCTGTTAAAGAGGTTGATGGTGTTTTATCAAAATTAGGGGTATGTGATTCACATTTTCAATTTGATAATAAATATTTGCATCAATCATTAAGTAAAAATCAAAAGGGTTTTAATGAAGGAATTATTCAATGGCGTCGGTGTATTTCTTGTAAAAAATATGTAACTTTCTTTTCCAGAGGTGTAGGATGCGTTATACACACTTGGTATTTAAATAAAAAAAATATTCAAGTGCCGTGCATTGGGCAATATAAATGTAAAGCGTTACATTCATATCAAAATTTATGTAATCGAGCTTATGAAAATATTAAAAGTCTTCAAAGTATTTGTTGTTTATGTTATGAGGATTTGGGTGGTCATATTCATCATCGCTCTGGAATTAGAGGAAAGAGTGCAACAACATGCATTACTGAAAAATTACACGATGATGATATAACAAAAGGACTTGAATTTATAGGAAATTTATTAATAAAAATTGCACAAATGGAAAATAATAATGTCAAAAAAAATATTTTAATTAAAACTTTTGAAATTCTTCTTCCACTAACATTTAATGAGATTACTGATTTTGCTACTACAATTCCCACCACAACCACAAATACATCAATAAATTATGAAGAACAAGAAAAAATTATTCTTGATAAACCTCCCAGTTTATTTATGATAAAATTCCTTTTTATAAAAATTTTTAAAGAAAAAGAAGTTAAAAAAAACGAAATTATTAATTATAAGGCAAATATTTCTTTTTTTTTTTTTTAAAAAAAAAAAAAAAAAAAATTTAATTTTTTTTTGTTTATTCTAATAGGAATTTGGACGTACATTTGGACAAAAATTATGGAACTCACGATTAAATATCAATTCAAAAAAATCTGCCATGGAATCTCCACAAACTCTTCAAGAATATTATGACGCTTTTCCAGAATTTTTGAATGACTTTTTTTATGGAATGGTTGATGAAATATATCAAAAAAGAATGAAAATATGCAATATTAAACGAAAAAAAAATAACAAATTACCAAAAATTACAATTCCAAAAGAAACAATAAAAATTGTAACGTTCATTACATCAATATTATTAAATCTAGCTTTTCCTCATTTGAAAGTTTGGCTACCTCGAATTTTAGCTAGTTTTAGTCGTATGCCACGTTTGTTAGGTTATTTTCGGCAATTGTTGAGAGTTTTCCATTTAACATCCCATACAGATCGATATGAACGACAACTTGCAAAAATTAGAATGAATACAACAGATCCATCAAAACGTCTAATTAAAGGAAATAATATATGGAATTTAGCTATCATTGATAACATTGATTTTAAAGAGAGAACTTTCAAATTTGGTAATATTTACGATGTTACTCGTGGCAGTTCTCATGCAACCCTTCGAATGGCTTTTCAAATTCAGTTGCCAATTGAAGTAAAAACTGGTCCAGAACAGGTTGTTGAATTAACTGCTGAAACCTCATTATTCGGAATGAATCAGGGTATTGAAAATACATTAACAATATTTCAACAAATCATACATGAACTGTTAAATTTTAAAAAAATCAATGAAGAATTTACATATAATACAAATTTCAATGCGGAAACAATTAAACGTGAAATACTTAATAGATTAGATTATGGATCTTGTGGTGAATCTCCCAATATTGTAATTCTGGAACCAGGATCAAATCCAAATTCGGATGAGGAAATATTGCATGTTGCTGAAATGTATAAAAAAGATTTTGCAATGGAAAGTGATTCATTCTTAGATATTGTAGCAGATGAGGCGATATTTCGCCGGTTAATTAAATGTCGAGAAAAATGGCCATATATAAGACCTCTTCTAGGCCAGTGGCACACGTCGAAAGACTTTTGTTCAGTATTATTGGTTCTATTCTCTAGTTACGGACTATTAAGTCTAGCATCCCACCTAGGTGTTCGTTTTTTGGATAAGTTTGAGTCTGCAATAGATTATCGTTCAACAGCACGGGTATTAGATCTTATATGGGCGGCAGTAGGAATAGCGATAAATATATACATTACTAAGAAAAAATTATTGTTCTCTGAAATAATGAATGATGAAGAAAATGATCATATTTGTCTTAAGGTAATCATTTTATTAAAAAAAAATAAAAAGATTAAAAATAAAACATTTCTTTTTCTAAATAAAATTAATATTAAATATCTTTTTAATTTCACTTACTAATCAGATCTGGTATTTGTATTATAAATGGACTGGAATTTGGAAAGCTCATCGGATAGGAATGCGTGTTGGAAATTTTGGATTACAACGAGATTCATTGTCTGCAGCTGGACCTCTTTATGCAAGTGCAGCAAAATCAAATTATACGACAGCAATAGCACATTTCCTTGCTACTATAGCAGCTCATCCCCAACTAGAAAAAAAATTAAATTATTGTAGTGCTTTCAAAATTCCGCATGATATTGATAGTGGTCTACATCACGTTTGTTTTGGATTTGACGAAGCCCTGGAGACATTTGGGGTGAGGTTTATTAAAGGAAATATAAGCGGAAATATTATTGATGAAAAAAATCTTAAAGATCAAATAAAAGCTTCCCAGAGCGAAAGGGAAAGAATAGATCTTTTGATGAGTGAGTATCTCAATGATAATTCGATTTCTCATAGTGAAAGAGCAGTTAACTCACGCCAAGAATCTTTGTGGGAGCTTGTTAACGATCTAATAGTAATATTTGGAATGGATGATCCATTATCACACCAATTATTTCAAAAATATACACCTACAGAAATACATCAGGAGGGACTTGACCGTCTTATTGCATGCTATCCAAATGGATTAGAAAGAATTGAAGGAATATATCGACAGGAGGTTTTAAAGATAGAAAGCAGAAATACTAAAGGTAGAAGAGCGGTAGGAGTAGTTAGAACGAAAGTAAAAGATTACAATAACCAAAAAAAATCAAGAAATCAACCTGTTACTATGCCAACACAACCATCACAAGATGAAATTTTGAATGAACAATCCACAGACAATCTACCCGATACAACCAAGCCACAATCTAAGCAAAAAAAGCATCGAACTACTAAGGAAGAGATGGAAATACTTTCCGTATTGAAAGTTTATAAAGATAAACTACCAGATGATGCTATTGCTTCTGTTTGTGAACAATTATCAGAAATTTGGACTAAAAAAAAAATAAAAGATTGGTGGAATTATCATAAAGACAAATAAATTGTACCTTTTTCAAATAAAAAAATATTTATATACGTCAGTTATACGCTTAATTTAATCTAATATTATTACAATAAATCAAAAATCCTGCAATTGCCATAAAAATTACTAACCTAATCACCTTTTTGCGATTAATGAACACGATTGTACATAAAAAATTACGTATAATTGGTAATATAAAATAATATTTAACGTTTGTTTAGGGGTTGCATTTGAGAGATAACGCCAAAAAAATAGGAGAAAGTCGGCTATAGTAAAGTTTATTGTAAAAGTATTGTGTTATGAAAAAAAACATTGAAGCGTGTAGACGAAAGTATAAAAAAAAAGGTTCGTTAAAATTTTTGCCACGTTGTGTAAAAAAAAAATCACGTTGCATTAATCATGAATATTTAGTAATTTACTTGTCGATCAATTTTTAATTAGTGATCGACACGTGAAATGAAATATCCACTGACTGTTATGATTTTACTTTCAGCAGTTTCGACATGTCGAAACTAGTTTCGATAATTTCGACGTGTCGAAACTATTTCAACATTTCGGCATTTTGACATATTTTAGGTTTCGACATTTCGACATTGGCCAATTGAGTTTCGGCAGGCAACTTTATGTACGATGTACAAGATTTTTTTTATGATTTTTTTAAGAAATATACACAAAATATTTAATTAGAATATAATTGTTTTTATTTTTAAATATGATATATTGATATGAAATCAAACTAAGATTTTTTTTATTAATCATGATATTTATATTTAGATAATCCATATCTGCACAAGATTTAATTAATATGTTTAATGATGAGAGTGTAATAAATTAAATTTTAATTGAAATGAGAAATAAAATCAAACCAAAGAGGTATTGTTCAAATTTTATTTAAAGTGACATTTTACGACTTTCTTTCTACCCAAATTTTTACTCATCCCAAAATCAAATTATAAAAATCAAATCTAATCTAATAATGCTTCGCCACACACGTTCACGTCATTCCTATTATAATGTCCATTAGAACTAAGCTATGATGGATGAGCTGGTTGATATACGCCAAGACAGAAACTGCGCCTATCACAATATTAATGGTAGAAGCCGCCATGATTTTTGGGACTCTGTTGCCAATAGGTTTATATGACTAATATCTATAATTTCTTTAAGAAAGAATTTAAATTCAAATTAACCAATCCATTTAATTGAATCAGAATAAATAAAATATTTCGTACGAGAGTTTCTGGGCAACAGTGCAGCCAAAAGTAGAGGAACCTCGTCAAGGATTACCATGTAAATAAATAAATAAAATTACATTCATATAAATTAAATGTATTTATCGAATATTCAAATTGATTTTGATATTTAGAACTATGTCCTTTATCATAATGAAAACCCTGGACGGCAGCTGTAGACGCGTACTGGCCAAAGATATTATCAGAATTTAGAACAAGATTTTAGGAGAGGCCGGGTAATTATACTATAATAAAATTTATAATTAATATTTACGTTCATGTTTTAAATTTGATAAATTTGATCAATTTTAGTCATGTATGATGATTGTAAGAGAAGGAGAAACTTACCTACGTATCGTAGAAGATAATTATTTTTATTTTTTATTTAAGTGAGTAGCTAGACCCAGTCTGTACCAAATATTGGCTGGAGACTCACGTTTTTTTTGGACTGTAACTGCTACTGACATTTACACCGTACAGCCTGAGTACTATTTTATAAAATAGTAGCAAACAAGTATCAAATGTGTATTTTTTTATTAAGTTATAATAAAAATTAGAATTTACTTTAATTTTTAACATAAAAATTGTAAATAATAAAAAATTCGTAAATAAAAATAAATTTGCTTTCCCAAACTTAAAAGAAAAGGAAAGAAAAGGTGTTTATATTATTTTTGATTATTCAATAGTATCACATGCCCATTGTATATGTTCTACTGCATATGCAGCTTTAATGATCGAATAGTAATATTACGCAGGTTTACAATCTTGTAAATTTTCAAAATATTTTAACCATAATATTACGCAGGTTTACAGTCTCGTAAATTTTCAAAATATTTCAACCATAATATTACGCAGATTTACAGTCTCATAAATTTTCAAAATATTTTAACCGTAATATTACGCAGGTTTACAGTCTCGTAAATTTTCAAAATATTTCAACTGTAATATTACGCAGATTTACAGTTTTGTAAATTTTCAAAATATTTAACCATAATATTACGCAGGTATACAGTTTCGTAAATTTGCAGAATATTTTGACTGTAATATTACACAGGTTTACAGTCTCGTAAATTTTCAAAATATTTTGACTGTAATATTGCATAAATCTTACGATATTGAAAACTTGCGTAATATTTTGACTGTAATATTGCATAAATCTTACGATATTAAAAACTTGCGTAATATTTTGACCATAATATCACATACATAAATCTTACAAAATTGTAAATTTATGTAATATTTCAAAATTTTTTGAAATATTATGCCATAAATACCGATTCCTTCTAAGAAGAAGAAAAAGTCATCAGATTCCTCAAATCAAAAATCAAGAAGTAATCAACCGACCCACAACAAGAAACAATGCAACACTGCACCTAAGAAGCCCAAGTTCAAAAAATCCAATTCTCATAATAAAAAGACCACAGACCTAGGCAACTTATCACAGGTCGAATAAAAAAAAATCTCCAAAAATTGGCAGTCTGATTTTTGTCCGATTTTTGGATATATTTGTCTGATTTGTGGTTTTTTGTTGCCGATTTTATGGCGCGAATTGTTCATGAACGGCATTGCCGATTTGTGCCAAAAAATCGGCATTCCTATTTTTAAATAGTGCATGCAAATCGGCACTCCAATTTTTAAATAGTGCATGCAAATCGGCACTCCAATTTTTAAATAGTGCATGCAAATCGGCACTCCAATTTTTAAATAGTGCATGCAAATCAGCACTCCGATTTTTAAATAGTGCATACAAATTCAACCAAATTAGCTAAATTTATTTTATTTATATTTATGAAGTACGACACATGCAAAAATTTATTTTTTCTCAAAAAATTTTATTCAAAGTAGTTTAATTTAAAAATTTACATGTTTTATTAGTAATTAAAAAATAAGAATTTATTAAAAAGAAATCTATAATGAAAGTAAAAAAATGAATCAAAGTAAAGAAATGTGTTAAAAAATAAGAATAACAATAAAGAAAAAAAGAAATGGGGGGAAATGAAAAGAAGTAAGGGGAAACAAAAAAAAATGAAAAGAATACAAAGGTAAAGAAAATGAAAGGAATGAAGAAGGAAATGTAAGAAAAAAGGATAGTGTAATATAAAAAAAAAAACAAAAAGAATAGTAGGAAAACATAAAGAAACGAAAAGAGAGAAGAGAGATATAAAGGAGCGAAAAAAAGGAGGAGGAAACGTAAAGGAACAAAAAGAAAGGAAGGAAATGTAGAAGAACAAAAAAAAAGGAGAAAATGCAAAGGAACAAAACGAAAAGAAGGGGAAACATAAAGTGATGAAACAAAAAGGAGAGTGAAACGTAATAGAACGAAAAAAATGGAAGGCAAAACGTAAAAAAAGAAAAAATAGAGAAAACATGAAGAAATGAAAGAGAAATGTGAATATACAAAAGAATTGAAGGGGAGATGAAAAGAATGAAGAGAAGTGAAAAGAAACAAAAGGAAACAAAAGAAACAAAGTAAACCGAAAGGTGGGTAAAAAAAAAGAATGGAGGAGAAGTGAAAATAAATGAAAAGAATAGTAGGAAAACATAAAGAAATGGAAAGAAAAGAAGGGAAACGTAAAGGAACGAAAAGAAAGAAGGAGGAAACGTAAAGAAACAAAAAGAAAGGAAAGAAATGTAAAAGAACAAAAAAAAGAGGAAATGAAACGAAAAGGGAAAGGAACGAAATTAAAAGAAGGGGGAAGCGTAAAGGGTGAAATGAAAGGAGGGAAAATATAAAAAATAAAATGAAAAGAGGAGGAACGTAAAGAGACAAATGAAAAGGAGATGAAACGTAAAGGAATAAAGCAAAAATGAGGGCAAATGTAAAGTGATGAAATGAAAAGGAGGGTTAAACGTAATAACCAAAAAAAAAATAGAAGGAAAAACGTAAAAAAAAAAGAAAAAAAAGAGGAAGAAATGAAAGAGAAATGTGAATATACAAAAATAATTGAAGGGAGACGAAAAGAATGGAAAACAAACGAAAAGAAACACAGGGGATAAAAGAAAAAATGAAAGAAAAGTTAGTAAATAACGAAATGTAATCGATCATAAAAAAAATAAAATGAAATAAAAAGAAACATACTTGTAAAGAAGCCCAATTACTAAAAACATTTGATCGGAACCTGCAAAAAAAAGATGGATTCGTTAGTAAAACGTTTCCTAAAAAAAAAAAGAAAAAATAAAGTTTCGAAAATTTCGAAACTTACATTCATTACGCCCACGGCCATCGTCCAAGAATCGAAAACTAGAAGCTACAAAAAAAAAGATGAAAACGTTAATAAAAATGTCTCCTAAAAAAAAACAAAGAAAAAAAAGTTTCTAAAATTTTGAAACTTACATTCATTACGCCCACAGCTATCGTCCAAGAATCAAAGACCAGAAGCTACAAAAAAAAAAGACAGAAATGTTAGTAAAACATTTTCTAAAAAAAAAGAAAAAATAAAGTTTTGAAAATTTTGAAACTTACATTCATTACGCCCACGGCCATCGTCCAAGAATCGAAGACCAGAACCTACTAAAAAAAAAGATGGAAACGTTAGTAAAAACGTCTTCTAAAAAAAACAAAGAAAAAAAAAGTTTCGAAAATTTCGAAACTTACATTCATTACGCCCACGGCCATCATCCAAGAATCGAAGACCAGAAGCTACAAAAAAAAAGACAGAAACGTTAGTAAAACATTTCCTAAAAAAAAACAAAGAAAAAAAAGTTTGAAAATTTCAAAACTTACATTCATTACGCCCACAGCCATCGTCCAAGAATCGAAGACCAGAATCTACTAAAAAAAAAAGATGGAAACGTTAGTAAAAACGTTTCCTAAAAAAAACAGAGAAAAAAAAAGTTTGAAAATTTCGAAACTTACATTCATTACGCCCACGGCCATCGTCCAAGAATCGAAGACTGGAAGCTACAAAAAAAAAGACGGAAACGTTAGTAAAACGTTTCCTAAAAAAAAATAAAGAAAAAAAAAGTTTCAAAAATTTTGAAACTTACATTCATTACGCCCACAGCCATCGTCCAAGAATCGAAGACCAGAAGCTACAAAAAAAAAAGACGAAAACGTTAGTAAAACGTTTCCTAAAAAAAAAAAGAAAAAAAAAGTTTCAAAAATTTTGAAACTTACATTCATTACACCCACGGCCATCGTCCAAGAATCGAAGACCAGAAGCTACAAAAAAAAAGATGGAAACGTTAGTAAAAACGTCTCCTAAAAAAAAACAAAGAAAAAAAAAGTTTCAAAAATTTTGAAACTTACATTCATTACGCCCACGGCCATCATCCAAGAATCAAAGACCAGAAGCTACAAAAAAAAAAGATGGAAACGTTAGTAAACGTTTCCTAAAAAAAAAAGAAAAAATAAAGTTTTGAAAATGAAAATTTTCGAAATTTACATTAATTACGCCCATCGTCTAAGGAGGGAAAAAAGAGATATTGGTACGTTTCTAAAATCATTAATAATAAAACCTATTGTCAATTCGCCTTTCTGAAATCTTCAAGGCTGCATTCTACAAAAATGAAGAAAAGAAAGAAACATTAGAATGTTTCTTTAACACGAAACTTGCCATTTTTACAATAAAGCTAAAAAATTTTTTTTAAAATTAAATAAAAAAAAATTCGTTTTTTAAATTAAAAAAAATTCATTTTTATGTTAAATAAAAAAAAAATTCATTTTTATGTTAAATAAAAAAAAAATTCATTTTTTTAGATTAAATAAAAAAAAATACGGCTTCTTTGGATGACGGTATTTCAGTGGTGTGTACCAACTTTTTGTTTGTTTGTTTTTTTATTTAAAGAAATACATTCTAACAGTTGCTTTTTTTTATTTGTAAATGAGCAGATGGAAAAAAATGAAACGTAATAAGCAAAAATAAAAAAAAATTATCAATAAATCAATAAACAAATGATGTAATTATATAGTCAGCCAATTAAAGATGATCATTTTTGATTGAAAAATTGGCAGAGTTATATAAAAATTGGCAGAATTATATAAAAATAGGCAGAATTATATAAAAATCGGCAGAATTATATAAAATCGGCAGAATTACATAAAAATTGGCAGAATTACATAAAAATCGGCAGAATTACATAAAAATCGGCAGAATTATATAAAAATCGGCAGAATTACATAAAAATCGGCAAGAGCATATTAAAATAAAGCAAATTCCAATTTTTTTTCATTCGACCTGTGTATGTTCGCTTTTCCAAACACCCATCAAGAAGCTTGACCTACCTCGCTAACCTAAAAATACAGTTTAATACTTCTTTTCTTTTATAGAATTTAGTAGAGATTAAGACTGACCACATCTTGTTACGGCCTGAGAAACGGGAGATTCCTGATCTTTCTTATTTTTTTTTCTTTTATGTTTTTATTTTTTTTTATGTATATTTGTGATTTAGGTTATCTTTTTTATATTGATAATAACTAAATCAGATTCCAACATAGATATAGTTTCTATATTTAGTTGTATTCATGTATTCTAATGCTGTCGCTGGTTTTGACTAGCAGTTGTGTCTTCACATGTACGAGGTGATCCTCCAGTAAAAATAAAAATAAAATAAAAATATTATGCCATAAACTTTTGTAAACTTACAAAATCGTAAACTTACGCAATTTTTCGCCCTATAAAATTTCCTGATGAGGTAGTTTGTAATTATATATGAAAATTTAAGACACTCAACCAAGGTGACTATATAGGGTAATGTGATTATAATAGAGGTGATTATAAAGAGAGTTGACCATAGTTCTTAATTAATTTAATAAAAACCTGTTACGAAATAGTTTTTTATTTTTATATTTAATAAAAGAAATAATGTATTTACCGCACCTTGCATTACAAATTTATATATATTTTTATGTTTATCATTTGCCATTTTAAGGGGAGTGCAGTGTATAAACTAATGATCGATATAAATAATTTACAAAATAGGAAGGATGCATTATAACATAGAGTGCGGTAAATAAATTCACTCTTAATAAAAAAACTATTTTATAGTAATAGTTCCTGATTAATTTAATAAAAAATTTATTATAAAATAGTTTTTTATTTTTATATTTAATAAAACTATTTATAGCAATTATTAATTAATTTAATAAAAAACCATTGTGAAATAGTTTTTTATTTTTATATTTACTAAAAAAAACTGTTTCATAATGATTAATTAAGTTAATATAAAGGAGGAATTCTTCCTGCTGATCTGTAAAACCAATTTTTTGCGGAAAAATAAATTTTATTTTTCAATATGAAGAAAGAATTTCTATTAACAAAACCAGCTGAGAAAGTGGAAAAAATGAATTTACCACCTTTGGTTACTATATACTATGACTCGAAGAGTTCACTTTCTAACTGTTTTCATGACATTATTATAGACTTTTTGTCAGACCTTGTCGCTAAGAACTCACTCTTTTTTAACTCCATAATATTTTCAGACTCATATAGTTTTAATGAGTTTCTTGACAATAAATATAAGGACTATCAAGTCCCTGGTAGCAAATTGATAGAAAAAGTAAATACTGATGACTGTTACCCTCAAATTTCTCACTTTTTAGCTTGCCTTCTCAATATTTTTCTCTTGGATGATGAACACATGGGAATATTATTTCTGGATTCCAAAATTTGTTGAGAGATGAAAAATTACAAAGCATAACATCCAGATATGGAAATTTTAGGGGATTCTATGCACCAATCAGACATGTCAATTAATGTTAATGAGATTGATGAAAATTTAAAAGGATTATTAGATGATGAGTCAGGCACCATACCCCTATACAATAACACACCTTTACCTGTCACACTCTTGACTAAATCTCAGAAAAGAAGTGCTAAAAAGAAGGCCTGTAAGAAGAAGAAGAAAGTTTTGCAATTACAAATTCCTTCTGGACTGGATGAAAAAGTAGTGTTTATTTTTAACGCTGAATCTTCTGAGTATACACCCTCTAAACCTTCTGATTCAAGGACGATTACTTTTAATCAAAGTTTACTTTCTCCTCCTTTCACATTCTTTGAGCAGTTGAAATGAGATTCTAAACCACAATTAACGTCTATTGACAATGGAAAAAAGTTAAAACAGAAAGAGACAGATAATACACTTAAAAAGGGAAATATTATTATTACCAGTTATCAGCCTCAAGAAAAAGAACAAGCACAATTACTAGATCTTGTAATGTATGATATACTGGCAAAATAAGATAACTATACCCTCTTGGCCAATTTAGAATGATAGAGTAAGGTCATTTCAGTCAGCACAAGGGTGTACAAAAAGTATCTATTTATGAGGGTTTGACTGATTTCTGATTATAAGTGCTTGAAATGCTATAATAAAAGAAATTGGACTGTTAACTTGGAAAGAATCCCTATTCGATAGTTCCCAACTTCTTGGAGTTTCTCTGAAAGGAAACAACGTGAAAAATTCCAAGCTATTGTATATAATATTTTAGAAGATATGACAGATGTCTCCTTATTCCCAAATGGACACATACACCAATTTTTATTGGATAATAGCATAAAATCATTTAAAATTGTTAAAGAAGTTAATGGGGCTAGAAAGATGATAGGTTATTTTGACACTTAGAATTATGTTTCTACTCGCATTAATAATCCTCAGCTTTAGAATAACAAAAGAATCTCTTAGTGCCGTTATTCCACCCCTAACTTCAAGAATTTACAGAAATCTGCTCAAATTGGTAATGCAGACAAGTTCTCAATGATGCCTCATGGGTTTAACATTCTTTTTCCAGGTTTCAATACTAACAACCGTAAAAATGATTAAAATAAAACTTCCAAAACTGGTTACTCTATCAAAAAGATCAATCAACCAAGAAGCAACCAGTTTAAGAAGCTGGATATAAAACATTTAATCGCTGGGCTGAAGGCATTATTAGAACATTATGTTTAGTTTAGTTGGGAGTGATAGATAGATGATTCTATACTAACTTCTTGTCATGCTTAGCATTCGCTTTATATGATGTTATTTTGTTTTATTAGATCATAGAATTTTTCTTTTTATTTTTTTGCTTCCTTTATATCTTGAACAATTCTATAACTAGACTTCCTATTACACTAAAGAGAATAGGCTAAGATTATAGTAATCATGAGATATATTTGTAATCCAATGTGAAGAATGGGTAGGCTTGATTTATTTGAAATTTTGTATTCTTATCTATCTTTTTTTTAATAATAAAAGCATTTCTTTTAACTAAAAAAAAAAAAAAATAAGTTAATATAAAAACTTATTGTAAAATGATTGTTTATTTCAATTTAATAAAAAAATACTATTTTATAATGCAATAATTTAATTTAATAAAAAATCCAGTTTGTAACAGATTTTAATTTTCTAATAAAATTAAGGTATTATGATCAAATTGCAGTATTATAATCAAATTATAGTATTATAGTAAAATTATAGCATTACAATAAATATCATAACTATAATACTATATATTGTATTGGCTAATCAATTATGACTACTATCTTTAATTTATGATATACTAATATATGATATACTATTTAAGTGGAATAATCTTATTTTATTAGAATATTTAAAAATCTGAAAAATGTTATTTTTGTTATAGTTAAGAAATAAATAAAATAAAATATAAAATAAAATACTGTTCAGTATAAGTTAAAAATAATGTATGCTTTTTTAACTTGAAAAAAAAATTGCTTTTATTTTTTAGATTGTTTTTGCTTATACTATAAAAAGTAATTATATTTAAAATATATTTAAATTAAGAGTGAATTTATTTACCACACTCTGCATTATAATGCATCCTTCCTTTTTTGTAAATTATTTATGCTAATCATTAGTTTATACACCGCATCTTTTCTTAAAATGGCAAATGATAAATATAAAAATATATATAAATTTGTAATGCAGGGTGCAGTAAATATATTATTTCTTAAATTAAATATTAATTTTAATTTATAATATATTTATAATAATTTTAAAATATATTTTAAAAATATTTGTTTTTGCTTAAATACTTAAATTATATTTAAATTGAATTTTAAATACAATTTAAATGTATTTTTTATATATTTAAAATATTTTTAAAATATATTTAAATTAAATAAACATAATATAAAAAGAAAGTCAGAAATAATATAATTTCTTGAGAAAGAGAGAAGGGTCAGGTCAAAATAACTTATTATTTTTAGTAATTAATAATATATATTGAATTTTCTAAAATAGATGATAATAGAAGAGAGGGGATTCTAAAATCTCAAAAATCAAATGACATAATTTCTGATCCTTCCTTTAAAGTATATTTTTATATATTTAAAAATATTTAAATTAAAATTTAAGTATATTTTAAAAATATAAAAAATATATAAAAAATATATTTAAATTGTACTTAAAATTTAATTTAAATATAATTTAAATATTTGAATAAAAAACAAATACTTTTAAAGTATATTTTAAGTATATTTTAAAATATATTATAAGTATACAATCTGAAAAAATAATTTAGATATTATTTTTACTATCAAAAACCAAGCTTATAACCTTGACATATATCTGTACCATCATGTAATTGATCTGAATAAACATAAAACTTCATGCGAAGGTTTAAGATAATTTATTTATTTTGCTTTGGATAGTTTCGATTATTATATATTCAATATGAGTTAATTATACAATTTACTTTGTTATTTTTATTGTAGTCGTTTAGATGTAGTTATTAGTTATTGATACTTCAGAAAGAGACAATATTTAGTATCTTGTAAGGTTAAGTCAGATGTATTTATTTACAAATATTTATGATTCAGAGAATTGTGATAATTTCTTAGCTTAGATTTTTTAATTTGACATTAGTTTGATCAAACCTTATCGCTCATATTTGTTATAAAATGTATTAGTTCTATCTAATTATTTTTGAAATATTATTATAGAAACTTTTATTTTAATAAAAATAAAAATAAATATATTATAAGTATATTATAAATTAAAATTAATATTTTTAAGTATATTTTAATAATAATTTAAATATATTTTAAGTATAATTACTTTTCATAAAATTAATCTAAAAATTGTCAGATAGTATTTATGAGCATCTTGAAATCTTTAAAAATATAAAGAAAAAAAAGATTCTAAGTTGGCATAATTGATTTACTGAAATTTATAATTGTAATCATATTATTATTTAAAAATAACCTTATAAATTTTATTATTTTATTTAAAATTAATTTTTAAGAAAATCAAAAATTTAAATGATAAACATAATAAGATTATTGGTTATTTTAAAAGTTAAAAAAATTTACAATTTATTATTAATAACCAATCTTTTTGAAATAGAAATAAATTTATATAATATTATTACAATATTTTATTTTAATTATATACTGTATCAAAAAAAATAAGAAAATTGAATTTACAAAGTAAAATAGATCTGTTAATAAAGTCAAAGTTCTATTTTTTAATCTTAAGAAATCAAAAACCAATATTAGATCATTAGCTACTAGTTTTAATTATATTTTTATAGGAAGTTTACAAAAGGATTTAGGTAAAATTTTATTTAAATAGATGAAAAAAAGAACAAATCTATGATAGTAAAATTAACAGATACTTCTCTTTTTTAAAAAGTTATTCAAGAAATAATCACATGTAAAAATTGTGAAAATTAAAACAATTTTGATGGATTTTATATAAAAGCAGTTTTAGAATTAATAGAATAATTAGTAAAATATTTACTTTAGTTTTTTTAAATAAATTAGAATTTTTTTTTTTTCTATCTCTTTTCTTTTATAGTGTACTAATGTTTAAAACAGTCTGTCTGAACTGATCCAATAAGATATGAAATGTACTTTTTTAATTAGAAGGATGCCTAGTATTCTATTCTTTTATTTAATAAAATTATGCATTATACAATACTCTTAAACTTAAAAAAAAAAAAAAAAAAAAAAAATTTATAAATTAAAACTGTATATTTATAAAAAATACATTTATAAAATATTATTATAATTAAATAGTATTAAATAATATTTTTATATTAAATTTATTTTATTACAAATAAAGATTTAGTAATTATAAATATTTAAAAATAATTTCAAATGATTTAAAAAAAATAAATAAATAAAAACAATATTAAATAAACTTATAAAATTATAAAGAATAAAATTTTCAAAATTACAATAGTTGCTTAATGTATTAGAATTCAATTTAAAATTAAAATCATTATATTGCAACTCTATTTGTTTTCTTATGAATTAGAAATTTTTTAACATAATTACAAGTAAATTTAGAAATTACTGGAAAATAAATACAATTTAAGCAAAGAAGCCTAAGAAGGTAATTGCACAATAACCAGAGTTATCAAAGTATATTATATAATGAATTATAAAAATTACTAAATTATTCTCTACGTAAATTATCCAACCTTGCCTGCAAGGCTGCATCATTACTAGATTCCATTTCCTCAGCTTGTAGAATTTTTTCTTTTTGTGATACTCTTTCAATTGAATTTGGTGTATCTACCAGCTAAATATTTTAAAATATAATGTTAAGTATAGAATAATAAAACAACTCCTCAGGAATACAGATTTGTAACATACCGATTGATCCAAACTAATACCAATCTCATCCAGAACCTGATTCACAATCTCATCACTTTCTTCTTCATCATTCTCTTCTGCCATGGTGTCATCAATAACATCATTCATCATATCTTCTTTCATATCCATAATTTCAGATTCTTTCTCAAATTCTGACATAATTTTTTGCATTGCTGGTAGATTCATTTGTCGATTCATAGATTTCATAGCCTAACGCATTTAAGAAAAAAAAAATAATTATAAATTACCTAAGAAAATTTCTTTCATACAACTTACCTTTGTTGCTCCTTTCATAGCTTCAGACATTTGTTGATTAGATCTTAAGGTCTGTAAGTAACAAAATATTAATATTGTAATAAATAATTTTACACATTAAAAGGAATAAATTACTTGAATTCGCAATGAAACAGCCTGAAGTTGAGTTTTCATTGCTTGAAACTTTTGAGAGTATCGTCGAGTTCTAACAAGATCTTTGGCCATAATTTTACATGCGTTCTATCAATGAAAATTTTTAGTAATTCATATAGTATAATAAATACAATTGTTCTTTAATTTTCGAAAATTTTGAGTTGAATTCGAAATTCATACCATTTGGTTTGCCTTGGCAGCCTTTTTTATATCTGCTATCAATTTTTTTTCGGCTGCATCAAGTTTTGCCTTTTCACGATCCATTTCACGCTGTGCTTTTTGAAGAGAACGTTGATGTTGCCGCAGCATTTCAGCTGGAGTTTTCTGACGACCAAACAACATTTCCTAATATAAGAAATACATTCAAGTAAATATACGTTTCAGAAATTCATTTTATATTTCAGAGAAAATAAATACAGGAGTAAACCTTTACTATACCATCATTTTGAGCGTTGTTTTTGTTTTCGTGCGAAAATAAGATAAGTATTTGGCGGGTTCGACTTTGAATATTTATATCAGGAAAGGTTGCGTTATACATACATTTTAAGATGATAATCTTACTATGCGAGGAAAGTCTTGTGACTTCAAAATTTTGTCTCGTTTTTAAAAAACATGCCTTCGTGTAAAGAGTTGCGCCAAGAACTTGTTAATTGTATGCTTAAATCTGACTGTGTTCTTATAAAACGACATACTGTCAAAGGTGAAATATCGTTTATAATAGAATATGGTGCTAAATATTATGTTCAGGATCTAAAATGACTCGATTTTTATTAATTCGATCTTTCCCAAGAATGCTTACAGCCAGAACATGTTAATGATGTTCCCAAGGAATGTCAAAGCATCCGAAGGAGTTTCTTTGAATGCCGAAGGGGTCTGGTATATTAATTTTTGTTTTACTATATTATTTTCTTAGTATGAAGTATTAACTTTCCCTAAACGTAACCATTTTAGCTCGATATGCGGACGCGTTTTCGAGGCAACAAAACATAAATACATTCAAGCGAAAGTTTACGCAATAGTCTCTCAATGATCTTTATAAATTAATTATAGAATCAGAATAGTTGTTTTCTACCAAATTTCGGTTGAAGTTAACAACATTACAAAATCAAAATATGGCTTTGTTTGCAATTTTGGCATATGACAACGGATCTTTGGAAATAGAAATTATACGCAATAATTTAACAAATACAAAAATTCAATTCTAAGGTTAGTTTTCATCCAAAATAAAAAAAGTTTATTGAATCTTAAAATCCTCGTTCCTCACTTAATTCTAAAGTAAGTTTCATACTTAAATTAACACGAGAATTAAACACTATAGATGCTTAAATGAAACAATTATGTTGTCTAACAGATAAAGAAAGGACAAAAATTTTTAATTTATTGTTCAACTATAACATATCAGCTGATCTTCGAACTATACGTTGGACTTTCTTCTTGAATGCCGGATAATCTTCACGCCAGTCTTTCTGTAAAACGAAAGTAGAATCATAAACGAATTAATATTGTCATAAATAAGAACGTCAACATTAATAAATTCTTACGGCAGCTTCGATATTTGCGGGAGATTCATCATTAGGTGTTGAAAGCATCGAGATAACACTCAACAAAATTGTCTCAACTGTATGCACTGGCATCCATCTTTCACCTGCATCCTCGTAACCATATTTATCTTCACCAGGAGGATGCTAATAAAAGGAATAAACCTATCTCAAGCATATATTTGATATACAATAAAAACGATTTAATTTATTTCTTACCAAAATTGAAATACAGACTTCGCCATCAGGGTAAACTACAATTATATAAAATTAAATTATTAATATGACTGTAGTGAATTATTGCTAAATAGTCATTTGTTCAAATACCATTCGGATGCCACATTTCAGATATGAATTTCAGCTTTGGAGGCATCAATGGATAATCCTAATTTAAACAATGAGTAATCGGAGGACTCAGATAATATCGAACATATGATTCATTGTTTAATCTATCAAAGAAATTTACAACTATATCAATGAACGCATCCGATCTGTTGTTACTTGCCTTTGGAAACGTCATCCTTGCTTTGAAAAACCCGCCTTCACTATTTAGTTTTGAATTGTGAGATATTAATAATAAGATTCGGACTTTAAGATATTTTCTCATTTTTTGTTCACTTACTATAAAGTATCTGGTGGACCAATAATCATAATTTCCCACTTTAATAATAAAATTATCAGAAAATGCTAAAAATATATAGCCAACGCAGAACTAACATCTTTAGATTCTCATACCTTATAAGAAAAATTTAGAATTAGCTCAAATATATATATATATATATATTTTTAAAAAAAAATATTAGCAAATAAAAAAAAAAAATGGTCAACTTCATACCTCATAAATGTTGTCGTTGTCAGCAAGTCCTGCCGAAAAACCTTCTACGGGATGTTTTGATAATTCTGATTCATTTTACAGATATGAAGAATAAATAAATAGTCTACGATGGACTAAAGAGTTAATGATTTACCTTTAAGTTGCTTTTGAAGAAGGAGAGCGGATTGTAAAGTAGTTGCTGGGGACGCCATAACCGTTATGATCGTTAAAAAAGCTTCAAAACTTGGATTGTTATTTTGAGTGATTAAAAAAATAGCAGGACTCCGAGTCGCGAGCAATTGTCATTGATCGGACTTGATCGAGAGTTCCGACAATAAAACCCAGTAGATTGAGTAGCCAAATCAGGCTAGATTTAAAGTGCAAATCATAACTAATCATAACTGATTGAAATTATCCTAAAGTTGAAAACAACTCTCCTGTTCGTAGTTACTATGGCTTACATCAAAAGAATTAATGATTTAGCCGCGTTCAATGAGCTTATAGCATCGCCTAAATTGGTATATATGCGCTTTACATTTGTCATTTACGCGTTTACGCTATATTTTAATTTATTGTATGTTAAATATAGACAGTTGTTGATTATCATGCGGTGTGGTGTGGTCCATGTCATGCGATCGCGCCGGTTTTCCAACAATTGAGTACACAATTTAGGCATGTTAATTTTGCAAAGGTAAAAATATATATTTGAATTCGGTTGATGCGTGAATTCCTGTTTAATAAATCTTTTTAGGTCGATGTTGATCAAGTTAAAGAAGTCGCGAGCAAAGAGGGTGTTACTTCAATGTAATTTGACTTTATTAAGAAAGTTTCCTAATCGATTTAATTCATATTGCACATTTTTACTTTGTTTTTGCTGTTAATGGCTATAGGCCAACTTTCAAATTTTACAAAAGTGGAAAGGAAATTGCAAACTTAGTTGGTGTTAACCCTGGAGGACTCAAAAGCTTGATTGAACAACATGCGGGTGCTCCTGAAGAAGGCGGATCAAGTTCTTTGAATGTTCAAGGTCATGTAAGTGACGTTAGTCATTGTTCCTTCGCATTTTCTTTTTTTTTCAATTCATTTAATACAATTTTCGTAATTACGACTACGAATTGTGATTATGAAATTTCAGACGGATATCAACGAATTTATTACAGTGAATCAAGTTGACTGTCTCAATCAACAAGAAAAAAATAATGTTAAAAATATCTTTAATAAAAATGACATGTATTTGGAGTCTGATGTCGATGAACAACTTTTGATCTCAATTCCTTTTAATCAAGCCGTAAAGATTCATTCAATAAAACTTGTTGCTGGAGAAATTGGTAATAATTATTTTATTTCTAAGCTTCTAATGAATTTGAACATAAAATTTAGAATGCTTATTACCTTTATTGCTTTTTAAAGAACATGCCCCAAAGACAATCAAGATTTACGCCAATAGATTAAACATTGGGTTTGACGAAACGGATTCAATTGAAGAGACACAAAGCATTAGTTTGAGTAAAACGGATTATGAGAAAAATGATATTATTCCTTTGAGATTTGTTAAGTTCCAAAATATCACAAATGTTGCTGTAGGTTTATTTTAAACATTTATTTTCTATATGTATATCAAGTATTTTGTTATACCTGACTCGTATTTTTGTTATTAGTTATTTGTGAAGGATAATTTAGGGGATGAAGAGACAACCATCATCAAGGAATTGCGTTTTATTGGGTAAAAATTTTTCCTTCTTTTCCTTTTTATTAATCTAAACTTCTTCAACAATATATTTCTTTTCTTATTTTGTGATAACGTAGATCTCCGGTGGAGACAACCAATATGGAACAATTGAAAAAAATAGAGCAATAAAAGACTTTATTTAGCATTTGTTTTGTAATCCGTTTTTTTACCACAGAACTTTTTTATTGTTTCTGAATATGATCAAATCTAACCTAATTATACATTAAAATGTTTTAATTTATCATGTATTATATACTATAATGTTGGATTAATAAAACACCGGTCTTTCTACCAAACTAGAGGTTCTCTTTATGTGAATACGAAAAGGCGTCTATACAGATTGTTATTACTCCAATTACTATTTCAAAAGCTAAAAAAAGGGTAAATTAATCATTGATCTGAAATTTAATATATAACATTATATATTTACCAATTAGAACAATGACAATCCATTCAAGTTGTTCACCTGTAATTCAGGATTAAAATATTCTATAACAATAGTATAAAATATAATTGAACCCAAAAAAAAAAAAAAAGAAATCACAAACCGTGAGAACTTGTCAAATGCTCTTTAAGCATATCTAGAAGATCACCTGCAAAGTAATTTGATAAATATTTAAATAGATTATTTATAAGTTTATAATTTTAGAAATAAACATACTTATCACGGAAACTCTTTGATTTAATAGTTCTACACGTTGTGAAATCTCAAGATAACCTTAGAAAATCAGGTTAGTGACAATAAATAATAAATAATATGTAATTTAAGGACTAAAGATTTCTTACCTCTTATTGCTGTGTATAAAGGCTCATAGGAGGGTTCTGACCAAAATATTTCGGGAGTATCTAAAATATTACTAACCAAATTTACGTTGATTCTCATAATGAACAGCTATAGTGATATCAATATTATAACAAACATAATTCAGTAGGCTTACAACTAAGATTTAATTACAGTAAAAACTGAAAAATAATACCTGCCCAATTTTCTTAGTAATTGCCGATCTAAAGAAGGAATATTACTTTAAAAATTATTTAACTAAAAATGAACCGATATTATAAACACAGACCTGGACATTTGAACTTTTCCTGTTTCTGCCATGTTTTGTGGAATGTGTTTAGTTGCTTCAATTGTTTCTTCAATTAATCCTTCAAATAATGTCATTTTCACAGATTGTGCAATAGCATGAGATATTGTAAGTTTGATCATGTAATTGCCAGAATTTTTAAGTGTTATCACATCATTATAAATTCTGAGGTGTTCTTGTTGAATTAATTAAAGAACAATAATGCAATATTAAATTACACAAAATTATTATATTATAAAAAATTACCTTGGTTGATATGATGCAGCGTAATGATAACGAAATTCCTCGGTTTCAACATCATCAGAAGCTATATAGATTAATAATTGTAAACCAAAATTTGCCGATAACTATTTAATAATGAAAAAATATAATTCCAACCCAATTTTTCGTCTTCAAATGGAACAAGTTCGTACAATAATTTCTTTTCTTCATCCTCTTTCATACCCCATATAACTACGACACCATATTCAAAGAGAAAAACTTCAGAAATATGCTCTTCTGGAAAGGGTAAAAGTGCTGAATCATCGAGACCCAAAAGATCAGCTGTTGATGGTGGTTCATGTGTCTTGAAGGTAAATGGAGTATAGATACTAAAAAGATTAAGTGACGTGAAATCGTGAAATCTTAGAATCTAGAAATATTAATTATGATACATGTCCTACCATTCATCAACACGTATGGGTGCAGTCCCATTATTTGACTTGCGGCATTGGAGATTTTTGAATAACTCATCTAACCGATAAGCACTAATGTGGAATATATAAGTATATTGAATTTAATGAATTTTGAAATTTTAAATATAACTTACGAAGCAGTGCAATAGGCGGTTACTCGAGGAAGTAAAAGCTTTTCTTGTTTACTAAATTTTTCTGCTTCAATTCTAGCGGTACCTTGAGGTAATTGTCCGATTTGATTATAAATTTCCCGCGTTTCTGTGGGAGGAACAGTTTGTTGTTCTGCAGGGAACAATGTGAGTTTTTGTGAAGTTTTCGTTGTTCTATTTGGTTGTTTAGCCTTCGTTCGTTGCCTGCCAGAGATTTCAGGTTGAGGGATATTTACTCCCTGTCTTTGTTGAGAACTTGGTAAAGGAGCGATAGTCGGAAGAGGTGTATATTGCTGTCGCTTTTGCATTTTGAGAACAGTGATCGACGTAAAAAAATTTTTTTAAAATTATATTTGAACTCGGAACCGCAGTCACGCACTGACCAACTCATACATAAACCCCCAAAATTTCTCTATTTTGTGACGAATAGAGTACGTGATGAATAAGATTTGGACCACTCGAAAATATAAAGTCGCTGAGATAAATATAGTCAGCACGTTCTCCGCAATCACGTGATCGGTGACAGTTAAACATCACAACCCGGAAATGTCACGTGATATATAGACCGTAGAAATTTGGGGGGGCTGCTGTATGAGTCGACTACCCTAGCGCAGTGATGTTCATTGGAAGGTTGGAAGCTATTGGAATCTTCCAATTCTTCCAATTCCAGGCCTTCCAATTCCAATTAATTTTTATTGGAAGATTGGAAGCACTTAATTCACGTGATATATATTTATTAACCAATAGAATTAAATATTTTCTCGCTTATACGACTCAAATAAAAAATAAAAAAATTAATTTTTTTATATACTTTATATACACAATATTTATTTATTTTAAATTTAAAGTTTAGATGAATATACATTTAAACCATTTCATTTGACTTTAAGTAGGCAGGAATATTAATAACAGAACTAAATAAAGTTTTAAGCTGCCATTTTGCTCTTGTATCAATTGCTGGATGGGTATATTCCGTTAAGAGGTCACCTCTCAAACTACCTGGATTATCTCTTAACGCTTCTTCTTCTTCTAATCGAGATACTTCTTCTTCAGTTAACATTTCTTCCCATTCAGCAAGTTCTTTTTCCCAACGTTCAGAAGTAAGAATATCATTTTCACTTTCAACATTCCCATCGTCATTATTGTCTACAGGATTTTGTTGTAAAACTTCTGCAGAATCATTATCCAATATTTGTAAGTTTGAAAATTCAGTTTCAACTGGTTTAGCATTTAAATCAAGAAATTCAGCTTGATTTTTTTGCAATTCTTTTTTCCTAAAAGAAAAATTTATAGATGCGTGAAGTTTACTCATTGATAATACTTTATCATTCTATAAAAAATAAAAAAAATTTCAGACTTTTAGTTAATATTCAACAATTAAAAAACTTACATTTAACCGATTACGACGATTTGTATGGAAAAATCCCATGGAAGACCACATACGTTCTACAGAAGCAGAATTCACACATATTCCAAAAATTCTCAAAGCCACACCTGCCAATTCTTTGTAATCACCTTCTACATATTTCCAAAACTTAAATACATCATCACCAAATTGGCTAAAAGTCTCATCATCAAATGGTTCATTTTTTTGACGATAATTTTCAAAATCTAATAATAACCGGGTTGGTCTTTTCTGAAACCATGCTTTATAGTAATATGTTAAATAGCGTCCTAATGTAGTAAATAATAAATTTTCAATTGTAGAATTAAAATATGTGAGCTGATACATTGGATGAAGCATAAAGGAAAGTAATAATAATGGTTGCTCCCATTGACTCCACCGTTTTTCTAATCGTTCTATCATTTTTTCTCCTAATTCAACGTCTGAAAATTGATTTCAAAAATGAATAAAGTAACCTAAAGCATGAAGTAATTCAAATAGACGTGCTTTATTACTTTGAAGTTTGTTTAAAACATCACAATAGGGCATTAATATTTCTTGTAAAGTTTTTATTGCGTTCTACCAATCATTATCAAGAAGAATTTTGCAAATATTATCATTTAAATAAATTTCATTCGTAATTGAAGTTGAAGAATTAGCTTCTGAAGTGAGTTGTGGACGTTCATGCTGAATTGCTAGATTCTAAAAATAATATTATTAAAATAATAAATAAATTAATAAGTAGAATTATATTTAGAAATTTTATATTTACCTGTAAAGCCTGTTTAGACCGAACTAGACTTTTAAAACAAAAGTAATGACTATTCCATCTTGTTTCACCTGGGACCATAATTGAATAATATTTGTTATACAATTCTTTTTGTATATCTCGTAATTTACCAATAAAATAGCTGTTATTTCCATTTTTAAAATATGTAGCTGCTGTAATTGCTTTGGTTGACGCAGTTTTTAAAGTAAGTGATTCTTTAAAAATATCACAGATTGCTAACTGGCATTGATGTGCGAAGCAAGGTAAAAATACGATATAAGGATATTCTAATCGAAGTTGTCGTCTATTATAAATTAAAAAAAAAATTATTATAAATACATCGTAGATCAACTAATACATAATGAGTTCTTACCGAGCTCCAGAATAAGCCGCTGCACTATCAGAAGTTATAGCAATTACTTTCGTGCCCAATTCATCAGCACCCTTAATTAAATCTTCAATTTTAGGTATTATTTCAATCATACGTTCTCTTTCACTACTAATATCTGATACTTTCCATATCAAAATTTCACCTGAAGATGTAATAAATAAAGATCTGAATATATGTTGATTTAAAACGTTCTTCCAGCCATCAAATGCTAGCATTACGCCAATTTTATCACAGCTTAATTTTCATCTCTTAACACATCTAAATTGTCTGTTTCATCTTTTAATATATGAGTTGATAAAGGTTTTCGTCCTGGTAAAATCAAATTTGGATTTAAAAATTCAAATAAATCTAATGTTGCTTGATTTTCAATCCATTGAAATGGAAATCCATTTGATACTGTTACTCTTAATAAAAGGCGTTCAAACATTGGTTGTTCTTTTTTTGTAGGGGTCTGAACAAGAATATTTCCCATAACATTGTGATCACCAGCTTTAATTAAACGAAAATGGCGTTTAGATGGTGCTGTTGATGTTGAAGTAAAAGATCGAATTGAAGATATTTCTCCCTCTGTTAATTTAAAAAATACAGTATCAAAATTACTTTGCATAGACATAGATTTCAAATATTTTACAACCTTTTCCTTCCAAATTTTACCAGAATCTACATCAGTTCTCAATCGTTTTTGTCTTGCAATTTCTTCATTTTCATTATCCGTTAGATTAATAATAGCATCTACTTCCTCCTGTCCACCAACCTTTTCTCGAAAATATATACAATTTTTTAAGTGATTTTTTACTTGAGGTTTTTTATTTGTAAATGTGTGATTTTTAAGTTCATTTTCTTCCAAATTTTCGTTACAAGCAAGACAAACAGCATAAGTATTCCATGAATTTTGTTTGCCAAGAACTTTAATATATTCCGTTAGATGGTGATTTTTGGGTTTATATTTTCATTTTGTAGTACTCATTATAAATCATAAATATGTAAATACGTGAAAAGAAAATGACACAAAAAGAATTTTTTTTAGTTGTACAAGATTATCCATTTAAGCAAAATTGGGAAAGTAGTATTGGAAGCATTGGAAGCGATATTGGAAGCTTCCAATACTACTTCCAATAGTGCAAAAATTTGATTGGAAGTTTCCAATTCATATGATCTATTAGAAGATCGAAATCTTCCAATATTTCCAAATCTTCCAATTGGCTTTCCAATTCCAATGGAAAGTTATTGGAAGCACAAATTGCACATCACTGCCCTAGCGTTACCACGAAAAAGCACTGGTCACGTGATGATGAAAAAAATTGTCACTCCCGTCACGCCCTGCCACGTTTTCATTAGATTTTTTCGACTTAGTAAAATCTTATTCTTCACACATTATCTGTCACCGCACTGACCACGTGATACTGCATAACTCTGCATAATGCGGGCCACCAGTGCTTTTTTTTGTGGGTAGTTTGTATGAGTCGCACTGACCACCGCTCTGATTCGATCAAATTTTGATTTTTTATTTCTTATTGATTAAATAAGCTTTTCTCATTTACAAAAAATGATCAAAAGAAAAACAAGAAACATTAGAACTAAACTCAATAGCGATGAAGAAACGAGCGTTGATACAAGTTAGTACAATTTTTATGTAATTGTCTGAATTTATATAACTTTTCCTTATAAATTCCTCCTACAGGCTCTTTTGCGTCTGTTGTAAAGTCGGAAACAGAAAAGAATCAAAAAAAAAAACCTAAAAAGGGTAAAGCTATCCTTAGTTTCGGAATTGATGAGGTATGTTTTCATTTACAATTACTTTTCAGTTTATTTCTTATAAACATTTTTGAAAGGTTCCACCTCTCATTTATTTAACTATTTGAAGCAACAAATGTTTGATTGTTTATAGGAAGAACAAGGTGAAACTTTTCAAATAACAAAGACTGCTGCAAGTCGTCGTCTTGCAAAATCAAAATCTAAGAAGCTTCATATTGAACAGTTTAGTTTCTTATTAGAAATTATCATTACTTTTCTTTTATAGGTAAACTCTAATATGAGAATTCTTTTTTTATTAGTGAATCAATTTCTCAAGATTCGGATCAAATAACGCCTTCCTATACTGAAGAGATGCTATCAGAACTACGTGCTGATACACCGGCAACACCAGCTTCCTTTCAGCTTCGGGATAATCTTGGGGAAAACTTTCCATCCACTCTTGGTGCAGGTATTTTATAATTGAATAAAATTTTCAGGTAGCGTTTGTTGATTAAACTCTAATTGTATTTATTTCAGAAAACAATTTTGGCATACCCAGTGCTAGTGCTATTAGTGCAGCTAAAAAGGAAAGAGAGATGCGACGAAAGAAAGGATTATCTGATGCTTCAGATTATATTCCGTTGTCAGAAGACACTGATGTAATGCAATTTATATTTGGGCTAGGCCAATTTTTAAATATGTTATTAATCACAATA
The DNA here is from genome assembly GCA_015698045.1 of Rhizophagus clarus. Classification (NCBI taxonomy): domain Eukaryota; kingdom Fungi; phylum Glomeromycota; class Glomeromycetes; order Glomerales; family Glomeraceae; genus Rhizophagus; species Rhizophagus clarus. Next base: position 740,860 of record BLAL01000016.1, on the reverse strand, counting down.
TTTTAAATAGGTTATAACTACATCAGGCAAAAAAATGGAATCAAGATTGATTCGAGAAGAGGATGAGTTGGGTGAAGCAGATGAAGGTCAGTATTCGGCAGTCTATTTATAATTAATTCTACCAAGAATAGTAACTGAAATAATAAAATACAGAACTTGAACGATATATGGATGAAAAACTTGTCATTGGTAAAAAAGCCAAAAAAGAGCAGGAACGTCTTAAAAAAGCAGATATTGAAGAAATGATCATGGACGTGTATGTGTATATTTTTTTCGTTTTTCTAGAAATTCTTTTATAATAATTGTATGGTTATTATAGAGATTTTGAAGACGAAGATGATGAAATGTTACAATGGGAACTTGAAGCTATGAAAGCAGGTGGTCATATCCCTAAGAAATATTCACAAAAAGCTCCTGTTCTGATGAAACAAACAAGAAGTAAGCACTCATTTATTTATCTTGAATTACTATTAAATTTTTAAATCATTAAATTTGTTTAATTCCATCATTTAAGTACCTATTGTTGTTCCTGTTCCTACGTTAAGTGAGGTTCAATCGCATCTAGAGAGTCAACTAACAGATTTACAAGAGCTTTATAATAATCATCAAGCTGAACTTACTCAAATACAAGGGATACTTGACAGTATTGCTTCTTCAAATGCACAAATGGATATTGAAATGCAAAATACGAAAAAACGTTATACTTATTTTCAAGAGCTTAAAACATTTGTTGAAAATCTAGTAGAATTCCTTGATGATAAGGTTATAATTATAAATTATAATTAATATAATTAATAATTGTAATTTAAATTTCTTTTTTGTATTTTTGTATGTATATCTTAGTTTCCAATACTGGAGAAGCTCGAAAAAGATTATCAGGAAGTACTTATTGAAAAATCACGGCTTATTATGCAAAGAATTATGGAAGATGATTCTGACGATATTGTATTATTTAGTACAAGTAAGTAATGTTTATTATAATCACAAATCATTATAATTGACGAATGAATATAGTAATATAATTTTTTGATATTAAAGATGAAATTGTTGATGTTGACAAGACTGTGCAGGAACAAGAGATTGATGAATTTGGTCGTGTAAAAAAGACACATGTAAGTTCTGATGTTAGCAATTCAATTCGTCAGCAAAGGAGTCAACGGCGTGATTATAGACGGCTTCTTCGAAAAAATAATACATCTGTTGATAAGTTAGAGGAAGAAGGTTTTTCTACAGATGAAGAATTAAGCAAAGGTGATGAAAAAGAAATTGCTAAGAAAATAGGCAAGCCATTGATTTAATGTGTTTATTTTATTTCTTTTCTTTGAACTATATTATTTTATTATTAATTAAAAATATTTTCTTTGTAGACGAAATTTCATATCATCATACCAATTTATTTGAAGATGTAACTGAAGAATTTAAATCGATTGCATTAGTAAAGTCTAAATTTATGTCTTGGAAAATCGAATTTAATGATGATTATACAAAGGCGTATGGAGGATTAAGTTTATCAGGTGTATTTGAATTTTACATTAGATATGAAATAATGTTTTGGAATACATTAAAGGTATAATAATATTTAATAATATTTGATATAAATATTATATTGTTTATTAGGAAAATAATTTTGTATTTGACAAATTATAGATTGATCGTATGGAATGGTATAGAGTTATTTCTGAATATTCTATTCCTGAATCAAATACCGGCCAAATAAGCACAGATGATGATTTTACTATTTTGAGCAAGGTTCTTGAAAAGATAATATTACCAAGAATAGCATGTTTAGTAAAAACTTTGAATCCATATTCTTCAAAGCAAACAATGTCTTTTATTGAAATATTAAGTAATATATTAAATCATGTAGATAGAAAATCCCAAAAGTTTCAGGTAATTGCATAAAGTTTTTTTATTGAATAATTTTATTCTTTCGATTTTTTCTTATAAAAAAAAATTTTTTTTTTTTTTTTTTTTTCAGGATGTAATTAATGCAGTTTCAAAACGTCTTCAGAATGTGGTGATTTCTCTTGAATCCATACCTGAAAATATATTTATACCAATATTATTATCTGATTCAAATAAGATTGGGAATCAGATTGGTTCAATAGCACAAGATCGATACTTTTGGCGTAAATACAAGGTTTGACAAGTGTTTGATATTAACATATTTTCTATGGACCTCTCTAATTTATAATAATTGAATAGTTGTTAAGAAACCTTATAATGTGGAAAGGGTTCGTTTCAATAGATGTTCTTCGATCGTTATCAATTGATTATTTACTTAATCAATATTTATTACGTATTTTAAACAATTCAAATAATACATCAAAAAAAGAAAAATATCAAAAGGTAAAAAAAGCAAATTATTTTAATACGTTACTTTAATTATTAGGTTTGAATCATTATTTTTTTTATTATTTTCAGATACTGAATATCATTCCTAGTGATTGGCTATCTCCATCCTTATTAGAAGAAATTGCACGTAAGGCTGCAGGATTTTAATTTGAAAGAAATATGACAAATGAACCCAAAAAATTTGTAGGCTTTTTATTCTATGCTGTGCATAATATTTATAATATTTCTTTATTGGAAATTAGAATTTGGACATATAATTTGTGTAGTCTAGAATAGTTTAAAAGAAAAAAAATTTAGATAATGTGCTCAAGTGTATAATTAAAAATAAGTTCTCTTTTGAAAAAAGGCCGAGCAAATTTTTTAAGATGTTCCAATAAAAAATATAAATTGCAATTTGCAAGTTATTATGCATAACATGAATGACACGACAAATTTTTTTTTTTTTAAAAAAAAAAGTGACACTGTCACTAATAAATAGATTGGACATAGTTTTCAACTAAATGTATCAGACTATCAGTTGACAACTAATTCATCCCTTTCTATAACACTATCAGTTTCCAAATCTGGTCCACCAGGAACATCTAATTTTTGCCCAACTTCAAAACATTCTCGATCTATCCCACAGAAACATTGTGACGGCATTTCGGAAACTTCCCCGTTATTATCTTCTGTGCATTTACAGGGCGCTGTATCTTCTGTTGAACCACAATCACTTGAACCTTCTTCACATGTTGAAGAAATAGGTGTGCTCGGACGTCGAATAGGTGTCAATTCAAAAGACTCCAATTTCTTCTTAAGAACCGTTCTTTCAGCCTATAGCAAAAAAAGTAATTATTAATCGATGCGTGATAAAAAATTATTTAAAACTTAGAGAATCAATTCATACTTGTAAGGCTCTGCATAAGTTGACTAATTTTGCTTGCTTTTTTTTTGCGTCCTCTATAGCTTTCTGATCCCTTGCCCGCTGAAGTATGCGGATAAAATGATAAAATGTCGATTCGTAATTATGTGTAATTAGATTATCTTCACCAAAATATCCACATAGGTGGAAAATAAAAGAAATAGTAATAAACGAAAGGTTGAAGGATAGGCGCATTGATTGTTCAAATCATTCACAATGTGCGCGTTCCAATTCTAATTAATATAAATTAATAGTAGTACCTCTTCAGCCATCTCTAAAATATTCTTGTTCATTATATCGCACTTTCCTTTAATTGACGAATTTTCTTTTTCAAGCTTCTTCGTCTTTTTGGTCATCTGCGGTATTAAAACGCCTATAAGAGAGTAATATAAATGCATCTGTATAAAACTTATAAATCACAAGCGAAATGGCCAAACCTGTTCCATTTCTTTGCGAAAAGTATGAAAAAGTTCATTGCTCTTATTTAAAGTTTCTTCAACTTGCTTAAACTTATCTACGTATACATTAAGCTGTTTACGTAATTCCGTTTCTGTTTTAGTGAAAGTTTCAACTTGTTCCTTCAAAGAATTGTTCTAAACAGTAAATAAGGAAAAATTATTTGTAAATACTACATTTAATGAACTCATTAAATAAATAAATATTCTAACTTTTATATTTTCTTGTTCTGTTAATTGTTTTTGTTGCTGTAGCTTTGCTTCATATAATTGCAATTCCAAATCTTTAGATCGAACGACACTTTTGAAGTGTTTCTCACGGAGTTCATATTGTTCCAAGAAACTGCGGAATTTATCTTTCAATCTATTACATCGGAATGAAGTGTGATACTTTAAGTAATCGGAAGAAATTAAAATATTACTAGTTAAAAGAAGTTGTTTGACTAATAGATAAATTGCTTACGCTTCATTATCCTCCGCTCGTTTTTTCTTCTCATCAGTATCTTCTTCCATCTTGGATTTGATTTCCCAGATAGTATTTTCAAATTTGCTCGACAATTCTTCGCGTTTCTGTTGTTCGCTAGCAGCCAAGCGCTTGCTTTCTTCCTACAAAGAGAATGCATCAATACTTTTAATTTAATAACGAAAGACTAAATTTTGCAAACCTTAATACGTTTGTTTTCTTTTTGCAATTCTCGACATATGTTTTCAAATTTATGTTTCAATAAATTCGCTTTGGACAAATCACTCCTAGCTATGAGAAAATTATATGTATAAGAATTTCGATTCAAATAAATGTAAAATGACAATACGATATATGTATACCAGCATCCTTCTCTTTTTGTAATTGTTCGTTGCGTTTCTTCAATTTTACATGATCTAATTCAAGGCGTTTCATATCTTGAAACTATTAAGCCAAATAAAAATTAAAATGATTTATTATCAAAAAATCTGCAGAAATTAAAAATTTATGTGCTTACCAATTCCATGTACCTTTGTTGTATTATATCAAATTTTTCCATTTGATCATCACGGGAATTGATGGTATCTTTTATTTCTTTGCTTGCTTTTTTGACAGCTTTAGCTATCAATTAGTGAAAAATCGGATTATTTTTTGATATAAGAAACATTATTTTTTTTTTCAAAAAAATAATTAAGTCTATAGTTAATGTAAGATCATTCTGTACCGAGTTCCTTTTCCTCTTCATCCTCAATTAACGATTCATTTTCAAGTTGCGTGATTTTGTTCTGAATCATATTGTTAAGTTCCTGAGGATCCATTGGTCTCTTTTTAGACGACGCGCCGTTCTTTTTCGCATTTGCAGGTGAGACGGAAGGAATTGTTTTGGATGAAGTAACCTTTAAGTTTGTTTTTGAAGGCACGGGAGCTTGTTTCTCGTTCATTTCTGGTTGACCTGCTTGACTTTCGTGGACGGTTGTCTTTGGAGTTTCAGTAGTTGGCATTATTAAAAAAGGTCGTTCTCGAACGTATAAGCTAACACAAATAACTTAAGAAATAGATCAAAAGAAGATTCCTCCCTTATTCGGAAAGACAAATAAATGGAAACTTGAGGAACGAATAAAAATTTTATCAAATCCACTTATAAAGTGGCTGTTTGATGGAACTTTTTTTTTTGATCCGATTCAACCCGTAAATAATTATTACTCATTTTATTATTAAAAATAAATTTTATTCATTATTCATTATGCAGCTCGTGGATCTCAGATCCAATAAACAATACGATCTTATAAACTTACAATAACTTGGTACGTACGTTAATTTTTATTTTCAAGTATTATATTAGTTGAAAAAGATTATTAAGCAAATTGCGAGTATAATTAAAATCAATATTTATATTCCTATAACAAATTAATCAAAAAGTCGAAAAAAAAAAAAAATAAATATTTTTTACAATGAATTATTATTTTTTTTTTTTTTTTTTTTTTTTTAAAAAAAAAATATTATAGATATGTAAAAAAGATTCCTCGTCACTCCCATTTACAACACCTGTAAAGACCTGCACCAAAAATTATGATAATCAGATTCTTTCTGTATTATAATGAAAGACAGATTTTAAAAAGTTTGTACATTCCTTAACATTCCTTTCCTAAAATCCCTTAATAAATACCTCAATCTTTGTTCTTTCTATTTTTCTTCTTCTTGGGCGTGTCTAAATCCTTTTCTTCTTCTCGAGAGCTTTTCTTGGCCTTTTTACGTTCTTTTCCCTGCACTTCCCCACCTTCTTCGTTTGAGGCTTTTTTCTTTAATTTTTTCGATAATTCATAATTCTCTTCTTCTTCATTGGCGCTTTCATCGTCATCATCATCTTGGGTTCTGCGTTTTTTGGACTTTTTCTTTGAAGATTCCGAATTTGGGTGTGGCGCATTCTTCGCAGATGTATTTGGTTTCATCTTTGAACGTGATGAACGAGAATTGGAAGGATTTGGTATATCTACTTCTTCTTCATCACTTTGAGATGCGGTGGACTGTGAATCGGGTGTATTAGATTCAGTCGTATCATTATTTTCTTCAAGACCATCAGGATCAACTGCTGTTACCACTTGATCTTTCTTTTTATTTTCTATATAAGTTTTATATTCGGTTGCATAATTTAGTTTGGCCTCTTCAAATCTACGTTCATATACCTATAATTTAATATTTAAATTCATCAGGAAATGACGTTTATATAAAATATAGTTCTTTATTTAAGTAAAATGAGTAACGAACTTCTTTTTCCTCCTTTGGCAAAGCTTTCCAACGAGCACTTATCAAATGCACTATTTCCGGCCAAGATTTATCTGGATTTTCCGATTTTACTTGACTGGCAATATCCTTTTGAAATAATATGAAAGCATTCTGAGGTTTTGTAGGCGCATTAGGATCACGAGGTGGTCTTGGCTTACGTGTAGATTTCTTGACTCCATTTGCAGCACGTTTACCATTTTGTTCAGCCCTTTGATCATCGTCTAGTGCTTCGCCTTCGTTATTGAGAGCATTATTAAGCAGTTTAATAAGTGCACTATTAATATCGCCTTTTAATAAATCTTGAAGATTAACGTCTAGAGGGTTATTTTCTACTAAATTGTCATCGGTTTCAGCAGAGAGCGCATCCGCAGTTTGTAGAAGGCTTACGACAGCGGCTTGTAGGCTAATAGCAGTTTTTCGTAACCCTTGTGCCTTAAAATAAAGTTGTTTACGTTTTAGGTCATAAGGACTTCGCGTAAATATTCGTTTTTAACTTTAGAACGCTTACCGCGAACTTCAACCGCCGTTTATCATCGATTTTCGCAGACATAACCACAAAACTAGCTTTCAAAAGTTACAAAAGCAAAAAGGGGGGATCTTATATACTTATGAAGTATGAAAACTATTATATTGCAAATAAAAAATTTTCAAATATACGCGAAGAGAAACAACTTTAGTGTACGAACAGGACAAAAAAGTGGTAGGTTTGTGGACTTTGAAATATACCAATTAGACCTTGTTATATTCATAAAATGCTGATTGGGGGATCAGGTTGGTTATTTTTTTGGGGACTGATTTGGATACTCGTGTTGTTTGGTATACATGTTATGATCTTATTTGAGTGGTTCATTCTTTTTTGGGTTACCATCAGTCATCAGGTCATCATCGATTTGGACTAATCTTCATAGATAAAATCAGAGGTTCAGAGGTACCTCATTTGGAGTGATCATGAATCAATTTATTATTAGTTATATTACCTGTTAATACAGAAGACGTGTATAGCACTGCTATTGTTAATAAGAGTCTGAGGCTCGAACTTAAGAATTTAGAATTTTAAATATTGAAATATTGAAATGAAATTTTTTTTTTTTTTATTTGTTAATTGTTTTATTTTAACCTTTAACGCATTAAAAAAAGTGACAATTGTGGAAGATAAGCATAAATGACTAACTGTTGGGGTGTACCCTCTTTTGTAACTTGCACAAAATTTGTATTCATATATTAAAGAAATCTGTATTTATTTATTTATCAATACTTTAAACTAGTTTAGGTTATTGAAATTAGCGATAGAATTGTGAAAAAAATATTATAACTCGGATCCGTCTGTCGCGTTCTTTTTACAAGAATTTAGTTAAAACTTATATTGTGGGAGAACCTGTCTATTGTAAACATGAAAGGATTGTCTCAAACTTTTCCTCAGTTTGAAAGGTTGTAGTTTTTGCGAGAACTGTAGAAGATAGCAAATGACAAAGCTTCCTGTGTCAAAGGGTTGCAGAAACAGGTATAGAATCAAAATAGGTTTTACTGCTGATAGTCATTTAGACCACTCTTTGTGTATTTAAAGCGCGCTAATAACATCAGAGATTCTGCATCTCAAAGAGCTAAAGAATTGATACTTGCCTTGTTATGAGTCTTGGTAGGATGTCTCACTATTACTGGGCGCATTTGAAAAATCTTTAGGTCAGACCAAAGGATTTTTCAGTCAGCCACAGCATGTATTTGCGTTGTTAATCTTAAGAATGACAAAATCAGAACAATAATTCATGCCATTACTTCATTTACAAGAAGTCCAGAATGAAATGAAAAATGTCAACGCAAAATAAATTTAGAAGTAAATCAATTAATAACGATGCAATTGACGAATTCTGTTTCTTGCTCTTAGATAGTTCTCGGATATTATGAATATGAGTATTTCATGACTAAAGTTTGGAAGATTGAGCAAAATTTATTTTATGAACAGGAAAAATTATTTTAATAAAAACATTGCGAAACGGTTCTTTTTTTTAATTTGAACGAAAACAATACTATGATTGATAACAAGTAAGTCGGTATGTGCTTTAGAATATTATTCCAGAACGTAAGTGTAAATGTCAGTTTTATCTTTAAAAAGTAATACTGAATAATGTTGTTCGTTGTCAATTAGAAACTCTTAGTAAACCGTGAATTAATAATACTATTATTATGCGATGTAGTGCTTCTATAAATTATAACCGACATCTATTAGGATGTCGCGATCATAATTATAATTCTCTTATAATTATCGGACTGAAAGAACGTAATGTATAAGAATGGAATTTCACATTTTAAAAAATAACATTTAAACAAACGCATCTCACTCAATTAAATCTATTAAAAAACTTTCCTAATTATTATTATTTATCATTTTGAGCGTATCTATAAAAAGCTTGCCTCATTTTCTTTAAAAACGTAAAGAAATTACGCTTAGTATTTAATTGTGATAATATTTCATCCAGATGTTCTATCGGTGGACTACATTCTAAAACTATTGATCAAACAAATAAAATAATAAATAAATAATATAAAAATAAATCAGCATTATAAGCAACTCTTAAAAATTATACTTTTATATATTGAGTGCCGCTCTTCTCCTAATTGAATTGTGAATTTGCATGGACGCGACAAATCTTTCTCATATATGCATGTGAAAGAAAATGTTATAACATTTTCTAAAAATTTGATTTATAAATATTAATAACACGTTTAATGAATAATATATGCAATAAAATCACCTTTCAATCCAACCATTGTGAAGGCTAATTTATCCGCGTAACGTTTTAATTCTGGCTCATTTTTTGAAAGTTGTACTTGCAATGCTTGTTGTTTTGCCATGTTGGCTTTTGAGTAAAAGTATTTAGAGAATGACATAAAGCATATTCGATTTAAACAAATAATAAAATTACCATCACGTCGCTTTTGAATATCTTTTTTCACACTCTCGATTTGATTCTTCCAAGTGTTGATACGTTCTTTTATCATTTCTTTTTTGTACTTCTTCTCCGAAATTTCTGTTTGTATCTTGCTGATATCTCTTTTCTCTTTTTCTTTTGCTAACGAATAAGAAAAACATAGTTTAAATAATTTCGAAAAAAAAGATGATAAATTGATTGTTTGAAATGTTCCATTACTCACTTGCAAGATCATCTTTTTGTTTTTTCTCAGCTAATTTGACTTGTTCTATTAATTGAGATTTTGTTCCTATATTATAATTGAATAATTTTTAATAAATTATTATTAGAAACATTAAAAAGTAATAAGTAATTTAATCGCTTATTTTTTTTTATTCATACCTTTGTCTTCTGAGAAAGTACTTTGCCATTGTTGTTTTTTTAATGTTAAGCTATCTTTTGCATTATTAATATAGTCGATAAATTCATCTTCAAATAATTTATTTTTATGTCGTACTATTTCATAGTTGAAGTTCACTCTTGAAATAAAAAAAATATTCGAATTCTTAATGTTATTAGAATCGTGATTCAAATTTGAAACTGAAGCATCTTTATAGACGACTGCTTTTGAAGGAGTTTTAGATGGTGTTGATGAAGCAGAATACATTCTAAAAAAAAGGAAAGAAGTAAAATAATAAGCTAAAGGAAAAAAAACAATAATAATTTCAATACGAAAATAAATCAGTAAAAAACAAGTCGCGTTTAAAACGCGTTTTTGTATTTCCGTAGACTCACTGAGCCACACAGGTCACTCAAGTAATACAAGATCAGCTGATGCCTGATGGTAATCAGCTTATCAGTTATTTCTATGACTCATATATACCATGATCCGATTCGTTGATGATCAGAGTGACGTATGAAAAAAATTATAAAACGAGAGAAGTTCAATTTATTCTCTCCCTTCTGAATCTCCACCCAAGGAAAATACATCCAAAAATTAAGATTATGTGAGTATCCAATTCGTCAAATTGCAATATTATCATAAATTTTGTATCTTGGCTTCGTATCTACAATTATTCCGAATGTGTTTATCTTCTATAATTTTTTTTTTATTTTTTTTTTTTTTTTTTTTTTTTTTTTTTTTGAGAGTGACCTAACTTCCATATTACTGTCTTGAAATTAAAATATCCATCATAGCACATGGCTGACTCAGGAACGGCCGATAGTCGTGGTGGTAAGTTAAACAGTTTATTTAAAAACAACGGGAAACACGTAGCAGAGATCAGAGAAGATTTTTCTATATCAAATAATCAAATATTTTTCTATTCATTTAAGTACATAATAATTGATTGATCTATTAATATAACTACATTAATTTTGTTATCATAGGACGTGGTGGTTTCGGACGTGGTTTCGGACGTGGTGGCGATAGAGGCCGAGGCCGGGGACGCGGTCGAGGTCGTCGTGGTGCACGCAAGGAAGACGATAAAGAATGGTGATTATTATTATTTACAATTTTTTTTAATTGAATAATTTTATAGCAAATATTCACATAAAATTTGATGTTTTATTGTTAATTTATTAAATTAGGGTTCCTGTTACGAAGCTTGGACGTCTAGTCAAAGAAAACAAGATCAAAACCATTGAAGAAATATATTTATATTCATTTCCTATCAAAGAATATCAAATTGTGGATCGTTTAATCAGCACTACATTAAAAGATGAAGTCATGAAGATTATGCCTGTTCAAAAGCAGACCCGTGCTGGTCAGAGGACTCGATTCAAGGTAACATATATTTGATTTTAATTCAAGGAAAAAAAAAATTTATTCTTCTTTTAGAGATTATAAATAGTTGGTCTCTTTTTTATAGGCTTTTGTCGTAATTGGTGATTCCAATGGACATGTAGGTCTTGGGGTTAAATGCTCCAAAGAAGTGGCGACAGCTATTCGCGGTGCTATTATTCTTGCTAAACTCTCAGTAATTCCTGTCCGACGTGGATATTGGGGTTCGTCTCTCGGTGAACCTCACACTGTTCCTTGCAAGGTTACTGGCAGATGTGGTTCCGTCATAGCCCGTCTCGTCCCCGCTCCCCGCGGAACCGGTATCGTCGCTGCTCCTACTCCTAAAAAACTTTTACAATTAGCCGGTATCACTGACTGTTATACTACGTCTCGTGGTTCGACTCGTACTTTGGGTAATTTTGTTAAAGCCACCTTCGCTGCCATTGGCAATACCTACGGCTTCTTGACCCCTGACTTGTGGAAAGATAGCGACGAAATTAAACAATCTCCATATCAAGAATTCAGCGACATTTTGGCTGTGCGTATGATTTAATATCTTTGTCACCCGGATATTAAATATTATTGACTAAAACTCTGTTTTATTCTATTCTAACAGAAGGCTCCTGACAAGAGGAAGAGTTAAGCTGTTGATGTCAACTGTTATAACTTTTTTTCTCAAGAAGACAGACCCTTATTAATAAATTGCGTTCAGCGTTCATTCAAATAATGATAATAAAAAAAGAAATTTATGTTTTATGTTTGTGTGAATAAACTATTAGTTTATTGTTTTTTATATTCATTTTGAAAAACATTTTTTTTTCTCTTGTTAGAACTTACAGACATTAAATTATATATATATTAAACGCTTTATTAAGTTTTACGTAATGTCTATTATTATAATAAACTGTCTAATTGAGATCTAAATCAAGAATTGTAATAGATCAAGTGAACGTACGAATACAGTATATTGTTATACGGCCTGAAATTCATTATTTGCAATTGGAACGTATTGAACAACATGACATAAAATAAAAGCGAATAATCTATGCATAAATAAATATGAAAAACACGAATGATGAAAAAGAATTTAGGCAATGATCGGCAGGATATAATATAATCTAGGATAAATGCAAAGTTCTAAGAATGATATAGTTTTTTAATTTTAATAACGTTATACAAACTTCAAACTTTTTTAAGTTTAAAATTCTATTTTATTTGTTGCAAATCAATTTCCAGAAGTGTTCTATAAACCTTCCGATAGTGGATTAGCGAAAAATGAATTTGCCACAATATTAGCCACAATGCGATCCAAAGACGCGACTTAAAGAATTGCGATTGCGAATATGAGGTTAAATAAAAAAAAAAGAATTATGTTGTTCTCCCTTCTTTCACACCGCTCATTATGGATTTTTGATTAATGCATGATTAACTTCGATTAAATTAAATTTCAATTGGAGCAAATTTTTATAAAGTTTTAGAATTTCGAAATTCTCGAAAACTTTTTTTTTTTTAATAATATAATTGTAGCATAATTCAACATTTATTTGATAGTGTAAGCTGTGAATGATTTTAATATAGACAGTAATCAAATGCATATGTAGTACATATTATGATACAGCTATTAAAGATGTTTTATACTTTTTTTTAATCTATTTTATTTCTCGTCATTTAGAAAAGTAGTTAACACAAATGTACGAAATAAGATTACAATATTTCTTACCGAGAGCGCTAAACTTTTCATTTTATTTTACGTAAAAATGAATTTTAAACTTACAATAAAAAACAAAAAAAGTAAGTCAAAACTAAAAAAATAATTATTTAATATAGTTATATATAGTTATGATACCTCTGACATTGCCATTGTATTTGCATGTATATGCAAACGCCACATCTGACATCTGATCAACAGATTTGGCTGCCACAATGAAAATAGCTTGGCGGCCGCACTTACGAGTTTAAACTCGTGACGTGGAGTAGCACCATCTCTGGTATAAATGCGGTATGATTCTGGATAACATTTCGTGGAAATTTAATTGCTATTGATTCCGCGTCAGCTTGTAAAAAGTTAACTGCTAAAAATGACGAATAAGTCGGAATCAAAGGCGCTTCTTGAACCTGGCACTTTCCATTTTGTAGTATGGAAAAATGACATACGTAAATGTTATAAACTTTGAGTATTTTTGCTTTTAACTTTTCCCATGAACGTAAACAAAATACAAATGTTTTATATTAAATACGTCTTCGGTATAAATATAAACATGTAACACGAATAATCTTAGCTTTTAAAAATTTTTATGAAAATAGGAAAAGCTGAAATCCTCGAAAGAAAGATCCGTGAGGATAGTTCTAACGACTATATTTATTACGTGCACTATGAAGGGTGTAAGTATTACTATCTATTAATTTTATTTCCGTTCTTATCCTCGAATAATCCGAAGAAACAACCTCATTTTTCGAAAAATTTCGTATAAAACTTCTTAGTTGACCGAAGACTTGACGAATGGGTCGCCCCTGAAAGAATTGTTGAAGCCGTGGTTACTTCTTCTTCAGGGGCAACACCAGCAAAACGGGCCGGAGTTTACGAAGAAGCAACTGACGAAGGAGAAGTATCTTATCAAAGTCGATTTCCAAAAAAGCGAAAACTTAATGACGGTGGTTCTGTAAAAGAACCAAAAAAGGTAATTTACATTTCAACTATTTTTATTCTGTATTACAGCTCTAGATTTCAAACATACAACTTTGGCAATATGTTGATTGAGGTCAATAATCTATTCATTAAATTGAGCAGGAAGATGCTCTCGAAAAAGAGCACGAGAAGAACACAAAAGTACGGAACATTGGTGCTGTCGTGTTTGGACGATACGAAATCGACACGTGGTACTATTCACCTTTTCCTGACGAGTATAAGTACCTCGATAAAGTATACTTTTGTGAGAGATGCATGAAGTATATGAAGATGAAAGAGACATGGGGACGGCATATGGTGTGTAGTGTAAAGGTGCAAAACTTTAAAATTTAGATCCTTTTACTTGACATTTTCGTTCTAATTTGATTCTTCTTCATATTTCCATTACAATATTTTTAAGTCTCTTTGCGATCACAAATGCTCTCTAGGAGGTTTAGTTTATGAAAGCGGTCGAAATAAGATATATGAGATCGACGGAAAACTGAATAAGGTAACTTTATATTTTGCGCACGTGATCATTCTTGTTAAGGTTGTATGACGTATCAAGTATGAGATCATAACGTTCAGTTATCATACACATACTATATTACATTTGCTTTTTAGCTTTACTGTCAGAATCTTTGCCTTTTGGCAAAATTCTTTATCGACCATAAAACCATCTACTATGATGTAGAAGGGTTTGTATTTTATATTTTGACCGAAATTGACGAGAACGAGGAGCATGTAGTCGGATACTTCTCGAAGGTATGGATATTAAGAATAAAATAGGTTCAAAAAAGTTGTTAATCTCATATTATTTTTTTAATTGTTATATATACAGGAGAAAGTATCATATGATAATAATAACTTGGCCTGTATATTGGTCCTTCCGCCTTACCAAAGACGAGGACATTCGCAGTTGCTAATTGAATTTAGTAAGTACTTTTTTATCTTTACTAAATTTGACATAAAGGAAACTTATGACGATTTTCTTATATAATTAGGCTATGAACTTTCTAAAAAGGAGGGTAAAATTGGTTCTCCTGAGAAACCTATTTCCGATTTAGGAATGAAGGGATACCGCTCTTATTGGAATAAAGCAATACTTCGTCTTCTAAAGAATTGCAAAAGCACAGACGTAGGTATAAGATCTGTTTCGGAATCCTCATCGTATTCAATAACACCACCCGAAGCAGATAGAATCAATACCGAGGATAACGAAGATACACAGCAAAAAAA
This sequence comes from Rhizophagus clarus, assembly GCA_015698045.1. Classification (NCBI taxonomy): domain Eukaryota; kingdom Fungi; phylum Glomeromycota; class Glomeromycetes; order Glomerales; family Glomeraceae; genus Rhizophagus; species Rhizophagus clarus. The sequence goes on along the minus strand of BLAL01000016.1, from coordinate 725,810 downwards.
AGATGAGATAATCCAAATCTCTATCAATAAAATTTCTGAGATGACTGGCATTCGCCAGGACGACGTTATTGAAACTTTTCGTGAGTTAGGATTTCTCAAATATAGAAATCCAATGCCTTTCATGGAAACTACAGGTACATCCGCAGTTACTATTCATCCAATAAACAACGTGGTAAACGGAGATCATCGGCACGAGCCATACCATCAGGTTCATAATCATAACTCGTACAAGAACCAACAATACAAATTGCATCGTGATGAAGAATACACCCAGAAACGTAACCAAAACCGCTTTGTATGTATAACAAGAAGAATGGTCGATGATTACATTCGAAGCCACGGTATAAGGCTCGAGAACAGAGTATTCGACGTTCGGGGTCTCAAATGGGTTCCCGATGGAAGCCGTTAAGATAACGCAAGGGGCTAAAGTAACGTCTGTCATAAAGTCCTACACTAAGTATGAAAACATTTATCGAAGGGAAATGAAGACTTTGGCCGTTGTTGTTACCTTTTTTTTTTACAAGATAAACCATTCCTCACATTTTAACTTCCAAAGTACATCAATAAGACTATTGATAGTTAACTTTGGCAGTTTAATTAATCTTTTTAATGACGAAGAACTTTTCTTTGTCATCGTAGGCAAAGCCTTATGTCAAGGGGAAATGACACGGCTGTTGCAGTTAATTTGTGATGATTTGTTTTTCGTCCAGGAAGAGCTTTTACGACAAATATTCATGGTTATTTATAATTATCTCCGTCGCAAGATCGTCATCAAAACCAAAGAGCCTATAGATTTTTATGTCATTTTTTTTTTATTTATGGCATCTTAAATACGATATGGATTTATTATTTTTATGAGCTGAATTATGCAAAATCTTGCTGACTAGCTCTTTCTTCTGGATCTTGAGAATCAAATTTTTGAGATAATACAACACAAGTTAACCTGCTTTTTGTATCATATGTTGTCAACGGTAAATTGAAAATCGGATTATTCCCTTCTTTGTAACTGTGTGGTAACGCTTTATTGAGGTTCCATACGTTGATGACGCCATCAGAAGAGATGGATGATAATAATGTAAAAGGTGCATTACTATTTGGCGGTATTGATTGAATAATTGATATGTCCTTGATCCTATATATGAAGGTTAGTAATTCATCTTTTTGAATATAGTTTGTTTGAATGCAATATTAACTTACCTATTTTTATGTCCCAATAACGTTACCAAACAATTACCACTCTTAACTTCATATACTCTTACGGCCTTATCTTCGCTTCCTGCAATCAACAGATCACCCAGATGCTCATGTTCATAATATTGCATACAAAGAAAACGAGAATTTTCACTTTGAAATTTCTGCAATATTTGAGCATCCTTTATTATTTATATTGTAAATAAATTTTGTTATAAACAAACATTATTTATGTTTAATTTAATAAATTTTTGACTTAGCAGATAACTTGATAACTTACTGAAATACTGTATATTTCTATTTCTCGAGCCATTAGAATCGCATATTGATCACCTGATGAATTCCACAAGATGATTTCACCCTCTAATGAAATCATATAAGATTGTAAGAGAATGTTCTAAGAGGAAAAGTATTTTAATAAATACCTCTTCCAAGTTTGTTTACGCTGGCCTTTTGACCAGCCAATAAATTCCATAAACGAACAGTTTTATCATTAGATACCGATAAAGCTATTTTGCCAGATGGATGAATTGCTAAAGAATTTACACGTCCCTTGTGACCTTTTAAAGTTTTTAAACATTCCCAATCTTTTGTTCTCCAAATACATATTGTACCATCTTCACTTCCGCTAAACATATGAGTTTTATTAAAGAATTGTAGAGTTGTTATAGAACCTTCATGCTGTAATAAGGATCCAAGTTCCTTACGTTTTCTCAAATTGTATAACCTTTTATAGTAAATAATATTATGAATTCTTATTTTACTTAAATCAGGGATTGCCTTCAGATTCATATAATTAAACTCACTTTATAACTTCATCAGTACTTCCTGAAGCTAAAAATTTACCTCCCACAGATACTGTTTTAATACATCCAATATGAGCTGAAAAGGCAAAGATCGGGTCTAATTTTAATGAAAAATCATCCTTCAAGAATAAATTATTTTTTTAAACTCAATTAATTGATTTGATTAAAAAAAAAAACAAAAAAAAAAAAAATGAAACAAAATATATACATCATCAGAGCCTTCACCAGTTTTTATCCAATGAGCACCAATTCCATATAAGATTCTTTCATAACTTCCTGCAATAATCAAAAAATCTTTAACAATCACTTTGTCCTCTGTGGTTAATGAAATAAGTTCATTTGTTTGCTCCTTAATTTGCGAATTGTTATTAGGTTTGAAGGTGGGTTTTGTTGCAGGCTGTTTTGAAACAGCTTTTTGTTCAATTTTTTCTTTTTTCTTTAATTTATGTTCTTGTTTTGTTATAGAATTCGAGAGACGCGTTTTCTTCGACTTTGGCATACTTTTAAAAGAGAGGTAAAAAAAATAATCAGTACCGAATGTTTGGATTTTATCACAAAAACGTATTCCGAATTGTTGGGTGTACTAAAAAAAAGCTATAAATAGATTTTTAAAAGAATTTGTGCGAATATTCTTTAAAATTTGCAGTTAAATTTATATTACAATTACACCCCTTTTCTAATCACGAAAAAGATTACGTGTTTTGCAGTTGAAAGGGGGAAATTTTTCGTCAATAAATAAATATATATATAGCTGTTTAACTTATTTTCATTTTTCTCCTAAAAAAATTCATTTTTTCGCGTTTATTTATTAATTTTTTATTTATTTAATTTATTTATTAAAAATTTCTTTTTGATAATAAAATTCTTACGTACATTTTTATTTATTTTTAACTTTAGTCTTATTTTATAATTAACAATGGTAACGTGCTTAAGCTTCTTTGTATAATAAACTAGATGCTTTTATTTTAAACAATTAAAGGCGATTCATTATTTCTCTTATTCGTTTGTTCAAAAATAGAGTTCCTCTACCCAGGCAGATCCGGAAGAATATTATGTCAAACAAGATAGAATAGGCAAGAGCTATATTATTTGAAATTATGTAATGAACATATCACATAATAGGAAATTATTCAATGGCTTGTTAGAATAGGAGGAGGAGAGCTTAGAGTTGATTGGTTTTAACTCATTGATCATCATTAACATTTTCAAACAATACTTCATGGTATTTAGGTAAAGGATCTTTTGGTGAAGTATTCAAAGGGTAAGCAAATTTATAGGAATCTTCAAATCAATTGTAAAAATATAGGACTATATTAATTTAATGGAGAGGCTTCCGAAGAAAGCATAATGTTAAAATTCGAGAATAATCTAACAAGCAGAATATTGGATGTGCGATGTTTGAAAGTGAATAATATAACAAATAATACTACACCAATTATTAAACATATTGTTTGTAATAACTACACAGCTTTGATAAAAAGAAGAAAACTCCAGTAGCTATTAAAATTATTGATCTTGAACATGCCGAGGATGAAATTGAAGATATTCAACAAGAAATTTCAATCCTCTCGCAATTGGATTCACAGTATGTTACAAGGTAACTTCAAAAACATTAATGAATTTGCTGCAAATTATATATACAAAATTAAATTCTTATTATTAAAAAATATATTATAAAGATATTATGGTTCTTATCTTAAAGGAACTCATTTATGGATTGTAATGGAATATTGTTCTGGCGGTTCCTGTTCTGATTTAGTAAGGATTACTTTTTAGCTTCTTATTTCTTTAAATTATATATTAATGTTTCCTTGAATATAGATGAAGCCTGGAGTTTTCAAAGAAGAGTACATAGCAATTATATTAAGAGAACTACTAAAAGGATTAGATTATCTTCATAACGAAAACAAATTACATAGAGGTTTGTACCTTAATAAATTTTGATTTTTCATCTAATCATTATATCATCGTATAACTGACTAATAAATTCGTATTAACAATAGACATTAAAGGTTTGTTAAACAGCCTTAATTGAATTTTTTTTTTTTTTTTTGTCTGATCTGGAAGTTGAATCATCTACTATAGCGGCGAATATTCTCTTAAGTTCGACTGGCGATGGTACGTAATTGTTCAAGAGATTTAAATTTATAATCATGGTGAATCGTAATCTACTTGTATTAAATTTTGCAATATTCGATCCGTAGTGAAGCTGGCCGATTTTGGGGTTTCGGGACAGGTAGACAAAATCTATACATAAAGCCTCTATTTTGTTGTTTCATGGGTAACATTTAAGGTCCATTCATACAGCTTACAGCAACTATAACAAAGAAAAATACCTTTGTTGGGACACCGGTGAATATGTTATGAAATCATTTTCCGCTTTTTATATCAGTGTAATAATAAATTAAAAGATTACTTTGCTTGATTTGATATATTACTTTAGTTTTGGATGGCACCTGAGGTTATTAAACAATCAGGATATGACTTTAAGGTAAATAAAAAAGGTCTCAAATTCTTGTTAATATATTTATCTTTGTGTAACAAATATATGATTTTTAGGCGGATATCTGGTCGTTGGGTATAACCGCTATCGAACTTGCCAAGGGTGAACCGCCTTATGCGGATCTTCATCCAATGAAAGTACTTTTCCTTATTCCTAAAAATCCACCTCCAACATTGGAAGGATACTATTCTAAAGCATTCAAGGAATTTATCGCATTATGTTTAGATAAAGATCCTAATAACGTAAATACAATTTCATTATGTCTTTTACAAGTTTAATAGTTATCAAATGAAATATTAAATATATGAGTAAAAATTTAGAGACCTACGGCAAAAGAATTACTTAAACATAGGTTTATTCGTAGTGCGAAGAAGACCTCTTATTTAACAGAGTTGACCGAACGACATGAAAGATGGTTGGCCGAAGGAGGTTGTCAGATAGATTCCGAGGAATCAGATAATTCAGAGAATGGGTATTTATTTTAAAATTGCTTTTAGATCGCCATTCCTAGTCTTTTTATTTATTGTTCTTGAATCTTTTTACTGGCTTTTAGTGTCGATGATGATGACGAGACAAATTGGGAATTCGGAACTATTAAACAATCCAAAACAAGATCACCAAATTATTCTGATGATGATGATGACGATGATTTGAAAGATTCCGCTACAATTGGACCAGCAAAAGGAAAACAAGCGAAGGTAATTGAGTTAGTTGATTTGATTTATATTCAGCTTAATATTAACTTTTAATGGTATTAATTAAGGCTATGAAGGAAAATGATTCTGGTTATGATACAATCAAACATGTAGATAATGAATGCGTAGAACTTTATAGTCATCCGGTATCAGGCCCAGATGTTTTCAAAAAAGTAGTAGTACCATCAATCGATAAGGTACGCACGCAACAGATTTTTTAAATAGTAATTTGCATTTCTATTGTCCTAAGCATTTTCTTTTTAATAATTTGGATCAGTTGCGTAAAAGTGCTCCTACCCAAAAGGCTCAATTAACTTTGGATGTCTTGAAAAAAGCTTTTGAAGACGCTGAAAGGGAAAATCCGGGAATAAGTGAAACATTTATGCACGCAGTGTTTCAAAGATATGATGAAGTTAATCCTTAAACGTGTTGTTATATTAAAAGAAATGTGAACGAGATTGCGATTTATTGTATATATTATATATTAACTTATCGAGCTCTAAATTAAGGAGTAATAATATTATCATGGATATATATAAATATTTTTATTTTTGTTATTCGGTACCTTATTCCCCCTTATTTACACTATTTACATAGTTCGATTTAATTATCCCTATGTTAAACAGAAAAACATTGGTATCCGCCAACAATTCTTTTCAAAAAGTCATTTTAATATAAGTACACTTTAAATATCGTTATTTATTAACATACAGATGAATCACTCAATGAGTCTAAAAAATTATCAAATGTTCTATTAATAATACAAAAATTGATTATGCCATGAATGAATAAATATGCAAAGAGTAAATTAATTAATTAATTAAATTAAACTATTTTACCAATAAGTCAAAAAAAGCTTTAATTCTTCTAAATTATAACATATATCTTTAATTGGTTTTCCTAGATGTTCTTCCACCAACATTTGCCAGTTATCTTCAATATCTTGTCTATAAGTTGTTAATACTCTAGAAAGATTTGGATGGGATACTGAAATATCATAATTGTCATTCCAAGCTCGATTTGTAGGTAAAAAAGTATTAAATAATGATTCTACCCATTCGGAATATGAATTAGTATTTTCTGGATGATAAAATTCCAATTGATTACGTTCTGATGATGAATCACTTGGTGGAGTATCGTTATCTAATTCAGAGCCGGAATCAGAGTCATCAAAAACATTAACTACGGAACGACGTGAAGATGGAGGGTCAGCAAGAGAGACCCAAGCGTCGATCCGGCTTAAAGTAGATTTATTCATGACAATTAAATTCATTAATGTAGAAAGAGGTAAAGCACCTCCATCAATATCATGCCAAGTTATTAATTCTTCTAAACCTTTACAATGTTTAGAAAGAATAAGAAAATCTTCTCCTTCATGAAAACTGGACACTTCAATAATTAATCTTTTTAAATTTATACATTGTTGAAAAATAAATTGATAGAGATACTCTTCTTCTTCTTTGTTAAATTTAGTACCCCACCAAGTTAATGAGTATAAATTTGGTAAGTTAGCAAAAATTGACACTAGATTTTCAAACTCTAGATCATCAACGACGTAACAATCTAAATTAAGTTCTTTTAAATCATTATTTTCAATTAATTTAACGATACATTTTTTACCAACTTCTCCTAATGGTCTACCATTTTCATGCCAAAGCTCCAGGCTTTCCAAATCACGTAAAAGACTTAAAGCTGTAGAAAAATAACTCCCATGTCTTTGGAATTCTCCCAAAAATCGAAGAGATCTTAAACATAATTTACGAATTTTTCTAGAAGAAAGAATCTCTACTACTTTAGCCAAATATTTTGTAACTAAAGTTGTAGATCTAACCACTTCCATAACCGCAATGACTTGTGACTCTGCATATTGTTCTCTAGGGCTAATTAAAATTCCACTTGCGTTAGAACACTGTCTCAAAACTGGTGGTAAACGAAACCAAGGAAATTCATCTTCTCGATCACAAGAAGTAATTGAAATTGTACGAACTAAGGAAGCATAATTGTAATATGCTATTTGTTTATCACTTTCATTACTGCTAATCGAGATCGAGTCTGCGAGTTTATTAAAATCTATGCGAGGTCCTATAATAATTTTATCATAGAGTTTACGAACAGCAAAAGAACTAAAAGTTTTATTGACCAGTAGTAAGGAACGTAAACTTCTGTAGTCGGAGAAGAAATCTACGATCTCTTTCCATAATTCAGACGGTAAAAGGGCCATAAGAACATGAGAAATAATATTTTTTAATTTGCATATTATACAAAAATAGTAAGACAGTTTTCAGGTTTAAGTAACACGCTCTGCTGATCGTGGAAGTTACGTGAATATCCAACTGACATTCCAAATTTAGCGTAAATTTGAATAACCGTACTTGGTTTCGTTAGTAATAATGAGCCTTTCTGTGAATTTCAACACTCATTCTAAAGCACTTTCGTCAACCCATCAATCTGTTCTTAATGGTGATAAAGAAACAAGCTGGGTGATTTATGGTTATGACAAGGGAAACAATGATTTGAAAGTTTTAGAAAAAGGAGGTAAGAACGCGTGTTTGTTACTTTTATTCATTTTCTTCTTTAACATTATAACGGCGACTTTATAGCTGGAGGACTTGAAGAATTGGTGGAAGAATTTCACGACGGGAAAATTCAATATGCTTTTGTTAGAGTGATAGATCCAAATACCGAATTACCGAAGTTTGTTCTTATCGGTTGGGTACTGTATTTTCTGCATTCTCTTTTTTTCATCGGTTCTCTATTCATCATATTTTCCGCTCGATCACATTAATCAGTGTGGTGAAGGAGTACCAGAAATCAAAAAAGGATTGTTCAATTCACATTTTAATGAAGTTTCAAAGTTCCTGAAGGTTAGTGTAATTTTTCATTCTGTTCTTTTTTCTTTAATAAAAAGAAAAAAGAAATATCTAATAATGAAATCCTATATGATAGGGGTATCATCTCCAAATTAATGCTAGATCAGAAGTAAGTTTCCATACACTGTTATACTTACAATACGAAAGAATTTTACTGCATGCTTACATTTTTTTCCTATGTATACTTAGGATGATGTTGATCCGAAATATATAATGAAACGTATTAATGAAAGCGGCGGTTCTAAATATTCAATTAACATTAATAAGGAAAAATCGAGAAAGGAGGATCCAATTTTACCTGTTGTATGTTATTGTTTTTAGTTTTTAAATACATATTTCAAATACATATTTCAAATATACATTTCTAAAAATATTTTTTTAGCATTCTGTATATGAACCAGTAAAAATTCCAGATATTGCTGCGTTACAACGACAAGCTCCTCGTGAAGAATTTAAGCCTATAGTATGTATACAAAAAAAAAAAACTTGTTAGGTATTATTATAAAGATATTAATTAATTGAATATGTTCATAAAGGGCTCTGTATATCAACCCGTTCAACTTCCAAAACCAAAACCGCTTGGTACACGATCAACGTGGACAACCCCTGCCGAGGAACCATCTCAATCTGGATCATCTCCAGCAGAATTAAAAACACTTAGAGAACATGAGCGCGCTGAGAAGGAGCGTGAAAGGATAGAACGCGAAGAGAGAGAACGTGAAAAGTTAGAACGCGAAAGGATAGAACGTGAAAAAAAAGAACGTGAAGAGAAAGATCGCTTAGAAGCTGAGCGACTGGAAGCCGAGCGATTGGAAGCCGAGCGACTGGAAGCTGAGCGATTGGAAGCTGAGCGACTGGAAGCTGAGCGATTGGAAGCTGAGCGACTGGAAGCTGAGCGATTGGAAGCTGAGCGTCAAGAAGAAGCCGCTCGTAAAGAACAGGCAGAACGCGAAGAACAAGACAGAATTAAACATGTAAGAGAATTACAAAGACAACGTGAAATAGAAGAAGAAAGATCAAGAAAAGCTAAAGAAGATCAGGAAAGAATGGAGAAGACTCGTAGGGAAAAAGAAGAAAGAGAGAAACGGGAACGAGAAGAGGAAGAAGAAAGACAGAGATTAGAATTCGAACGCGAACAAGAGGTTTGTTATTAAATAAATGTAAAAAATGACGTGTAAAAAATTTTTAATATATATATATATATATATTTATATCAAAAATCTCACCAGCAAGAAGCCGCACGTCTTCAACTTGAGCAAGAACATCAATTAACCCAGGTATTATTACATTCGTTTTTATTAAACCTTATTAATTAACTTGCTAAAATTAAATTAATATTTAACAAATTTAGACCGGCGTAATTTCTGCTGAGTCAACTGGTAGTATAACAGCAATTGTTCAATTTTCTTATGACGCTAGTAAGTAAACGTAGCTTATCTTTGTAAACTTCATAAAATGAAGTTTTTAACAGGATTGTTTTTTAAAAAAAAATTTTAGGTGAAGACAACGAAATGTCGTTAATAGAAGGTGAAGTTATTAGAGATATTATCCAATTAGATGAAGGATGGTGGCAAGGTGTGAGTGCGGATAGATCCAGGTCTGGGCTTTTCCCAGGTAAATTTATACAGATAAAATAAATAATGATTTTTCTATAATGTACCAAAATAAAAATTCTTCAAATATACAGCAAATTACGTCGAAATTACTGAGAATATTGTGCCTGATTCAGTCGAAGATTCACAAGAAGTTGAAGTTGAACAACCAACGGTTGATTCGGCACATACTGCTAAAGCATTATACGACTATACTGCAAGTGAAGAAAATGAAATCTCATTTTCGGATGGAGATATTATTACAGATATTGATTTTGTTTCAGAAGAATGGTGGCAAGGCAAAGCTCCTGACGGGACAGTCGGTTTATTCCCAGGTAAATTTATATATGCTACATAAATTTTATCAAAATTAAGCAATTTTATTTACATATTATTTGTTTATTTTCTAGCTAATTATGTAGATTTACAGAATTAATAATAATGTATTGGATACTTTGTAGATTTAAAATTAATTTATAATAAAAAATTTGTATAAATTATAACCTTATTTCACGTGGTGCTTATTCTTGGAAGTTCAATAATTTGACAATCTATTTATTGATTGAAAATTATATATAAACATATAAAAAGTTAATGAATATTTTCTAAAAGTCATAAAATACACCAATATTTTTTTAGTTTGACTAGACTTCGTTATTTGTCATCTCCATAGAATTGCTCGTCTCTTTTAATTTAAAGAAAATTACAATATATAACCCAGAGATCTCCCATCATCTCTAGAATTATCATAACCTTTGCCCTAAATAAAGCTTAAAATGGAGGACAACACATCTAATAAGACGGAGTTTTGTGTTAATGGTTGTGGATTTTATGGGTAAGCTAATTGTAGAGCTTTATATTATCAACTGAGAAGTCCAAACCAAGGAAATATGTTTTTCTTGTTTTAACAAGAAAAAACATCGGAGTATAAATACTTTCGTACACTATTTTTTTAATATACTATTTATACTAAATCAACTTCTCCGTAAAATTAGCAACCCCATTTACAACCACATGTGTTCCAAATGCTTTAAGGAATGCAATGCAAAGAATGGACAAAGTGGTATGGATTATGAAAACGAACTTACACAACCAATTGAAAGCATAGTAAATAACTATATTATATCTATTGTTTATAAAAGCTGAGAAGTCCATAGAACCTGCCATGCCCTCTTCCGCTTCATCAAATCAGTCTCTTACATCTACATCCACACCCACATCTACAACTACAACTATTACTACAGGAGAACATGAAGTTCTCGATACACCTACTTCTGAGCAAGTCTCACTTCAATCTAATCCTTCGATTCCTACCGAAGATCAACCAAGTCAACATACACGACCGGTTCAATCCAACAAAGCTCGTTGTTTCATGTGTCGGGCTAAAATCCCTTTAGCTAAGCAAACTATTAATAAATGCCGATGCGGTTAATATCATTTTATGATTATTATGAGAATCTTACTTTATAAATTTCTGAGGATTAATTTTTTTTTTTTAAAAAAAAAAAAACCTTTTTGATCTTTTAGAATATGTTTTTTGCGACACTCATAAAGTACCCGATAAGCACGACTGTGATTTTGATTTCGCCAAGATGGGTAAAGATATTTTGGCAAAGAACAATCCGAAGTTGAATGAAGTGCACAAAGGTGGACGTTCTTTCAACAGAATTGACTAAAGAACATTATTTTTGAAGGACTATTTGAATTCGGATTATATTTGAAATATGGTCTTATATGCTTTCGGAATAACCGGTCATTGCATTTCGTTTATTATCGTGAAGCAATTTAATGGACATTATTTTTCACTAGTTACTAACGAAAAATCAGAGTTTTTTTTCCTCATAGACTTACAAACTTTTTTTTGAATTATTAAATCAACACTTTCGATTTTTTCCTTTTACATTCATTTTTTTGGAAGTTTAATGAAACTAACAAAACGCATGATATTTTACAATATATTTGATAACAGATACACTTTGTGAATAATGGACTTGGCTCCATGATTCGATCTTATTAAGTAAATGGCAAATATTATTTTATATTTTTTTTATTAAATCCGATTGTTGTTTTTACTTGTTATAATGAATATAATCTCTCTTTATGCTTTAAACAAATTATGTAAAATGATTTAGATGATGGAGATATTAAGGACGATTATAATGTTTGTAACTCTTCCTATACACATTTATAAAGAATACATTTTGTTATTACTACTAGACATTTAAAGACATTAGTTGAATTGAAATTTATATTTTAATGTAAATCTCGAGTGAGTTTATTCTTTTTTATATTCCCAAATGAGACGGTTTTTAACTCGTTCAGGTGGCAAATATTTATTAATTACAAGTCCTTGGCTTCTTTTATACACATTTTTTTTTTTTACCTGACCTAAATAAATTACTTTAATCACAAGACAAATATGTGCAGCTTTGAAACAAAGGATAATGTTTTATTATGTTCTTTAGTAAATTGGGATAAATAATAACGAAATCAAATAAACAATTATTTTTTTATATAATATTTCTCTTTTTGTATAATGCCATATTACAAGGAAAAATGAATATTCAAATTGTTATTTCTTTCCCTATAAATAAAAATAAACGTTAAATTGATTTAACAAGCAAAAGTGGAACATAGTATAATATAATTTACCCTTATCATTTTGGATAAAGCATACGCTGATCCAGTCATACCAACGGCAAGACCTCCAAAGAATAAAGACACGAGGCCTTTTCTAGAAGCACCGCGAATCCAAAGAGGTGTACTAGTATTTGTCTTTAACAAAGGTAAATTATTATTGAACGAAGCAATTTGGCAAGTAAAATAGAGACATTTTTATAGCTACCTGAAAGTACTTTTGATACTCAATAACTTTATTTGGCTTATCTACTATTCCTGCCATTTTATATATAAAGAAATAGTTTTCGGTTTTTTTTTCAGTGAGGTGAAAAATAAATTGATTGATTGTTACACGAAATGAATTTCACCAACTCGCGTAACTCAGTGAAAAATCATATGAACATCAAATCCTAACTATGTTGTTGATAAACAATCGAAGTCTTTACAAAATAACACTAAAAAACCATGTCGTTGCGCATTGTATCGAATTTTGGAAGTTAAAGCCTAAGTTTCCATATTTAGACTAGATCGGTTAGTTTATTGACGCGAACATGACGAGATTATCAATAATTTTTACACTGCCACTTTTATTATTTCATAGCCACATTTCGTCCTTTTCGTTTGTTGGTTATGCATGTTTGAACCTCATAAAAATGACTTTTTCTTTTGTTTTTGCTTCTTTTATCTAATTACTACAAATATGCAACGTAATATCCTTCAAATTCAACATGGCTCAATAACAAATGAACAGATAAAGGTATTTTTTTTTGCTGTGATAATTTTAATAATTATTTTTTTTACAAGTTTTAATAATCGTATTTGATTTTCAGCCATCTTTACATGAAATAAACTTAAAACAAGAAAATAACAATGAAGTAAATGAGGAATACAATTATGATTCAAGGAATCATCAATCGTTCATAACAAGTGAATACGAGAAAACAGCTAATCAATGTGATAACTCTATACATTTCTCTGCCAATCTCGCGGAATCCACAACTTCTCATAGTGAAGAACCTTCTCATTGGTCACCCAAACACGATAGTCCGCTTTTAGAAACCAAAAATAATAATGAGGATAACGACAGTTTTTCAGAACTTCTTAAAAAAGTAAACGATATCTTGGAAACACGTGAAAAAGCATATGGTGAAGAGAGAGAATTATTAGATAAAATTAATATTTTGAAGACGGACAATAGAAAAATAAGGAGTAAAGTCAATAAAATGTGTAACAACGAGTTAAATCCGTATCATAGATACTCAAAATCGAATGATTTCTTTTTACCTTGCAATGAAGGTACTGGACACGTTTGTAATTTTTTACAAGTATATGAAAAACATGAGAATAATCGTTGCAGAATGCATGAAAACGTGAATAACAATACAGATGGTTTTACTCACGAGGTATTTTAAATGTTTATAATTATTTTATTTAAAAATTATTATTAAATTTAATTTTAACTTATGGAAATAATCAAGAATGAACTTAGATATTTGATACGTAAATATACTCCTTCAAGGAACATACTTTGCAGTTATATGGATGAACCAACGCGTGCATATAGAAATGGCTGTTGTAGTCCCACGTGGTTGAATAATGAAAGTAATACAATTGCAAATTTAGAAGGGCAGTTTACAGGAGCTTCATTAGAATACTGGGGAAACAATTCTATCGGTAGTGTTGAACATTCTTTAACGCAATCCGAATGGAATATATTAAAATCTCCAAATGAATCGGCAAATTGGCTTCAACATTCATTTAATCAATCTAATTGGCTTAAAAGCAACACATCTAGTCCGCATGATCTTTATGCATAATATTGTAAATAATGATATATTATTTATTCAAGACTTACCCTAATAAAAAATTGTATGGTAAAAATAATTGTGATTATTTCCTTTTTAGTTCAGTTCATATGATCAAAATAATCAAATAATCATAATAAAAAATGACGTTTTTAATTTGCAAACCGCAATAGTTATTAAATATTTCAATAATTTATTTTTATAAGAAATCTGTTTCTAAGCTTGTTCTTTTTTAGTATTTTTAATCCATAAATCATGTCTTTTGACTAATTCAGGAATTATCTTTGATTCAATTTCAACACCATTATTTGCTTCTTCTTTAGACAATGATATTTTAAGTTCAGAATCTTTTGTTATAAATGTTACTTCCGCTTTTCTTGTTGTTAGAAGATTACAAATAACGATTTGATGTCCATATCTTGTCAATGCTTGCCTTGATTTATCAACTAATAAAGAAGGATCTGTTTCTAACTATATAATAAAAATGGATAAATCATATAATTTTTTTAATAATAAAATAAACAAAAATTTTCCAACCTTAAATGAGACAATAAATCCTTCCGGTACCCAGTTTGTGACCATTGGTTTTAAAAATTTTGGTACTTGATCCATTGTAAGGGTTAAACCACCTTCTGCGGATTGAATTTTATGTTGAACCTATATGTAATATTCATGATTCTAGTCATAAACGATAAGAATAATTTTAGTTATCAAAAGTACATACAATATCTCCTTACCATCTTTTGAGATGGAATAAAAAAATCACTAACAGCAGCAGCAAGGTAAAACATTGCACGTTCTTTTAAAATTTTCATGATTTGCGTAACACTTCGAAGAAGAAAAAGATAATCTGCTACAGTAACGAAATTAATTAGCAAAAGTGTCCCATCTTGTTTTGCCTAAAAAAAAAAACAATATTATTAACAACTAAAAAAATTATATTAAAGGGAAATTTTTTCTATTATTTACTTTTTGATATCTTTCCAATATAGGTTTCATTTTTGGAACATATTGTGAATTAACTATTAATGTAAATAATTAATTTTCTCTTTTTTTTTAAAATAAATAAATAAATAAATAAAATACTATTTATTTAATTACCTTCAATTCCTCCATCATTACTTAATTCGACAAAATCAAGAAAACAATTCGTTGAATAAGAATAATGTCTACTATACGGTTGTAAACTAAATTGTCTATGCATAAATATTACCGCATATCCCATCTCAAGAAAATATGTATTATTTGAAATTTTCTTGTCAAAGATAAAGCAAAATGCTTTAATTAAAAAGATTACAAAGATGAATTAAAAGGATATTCAGCTGAGGTAGCTCCTCGAGTTCCAGCACTAAAATTATCTAAAAATCTTACGGTATTATTTTCAAGTGGTACAGTAGTGCCACCACTCTTATTTTGAAATAATTAAAACAGTATCATTAAAAATATTCAACAAATTTAAAATGAATAATTATTCATTACCGTAACCAAAACAATTCTTCTACCATCCTTATCATGCTTATTTACGAATTCTTTAACTTTATTTTCATCTTCAGGTAATGTACTTGGTGGTGAATTGTTTTGAAAATACGTGTCAGGATTAATTACTTCATTCGTACCAGTATCGAGTAAAGTTTTAGAAAAAAAACTAGTAGTCATACTTAAAGTCTCGTAATGAATTTTTTCTCGGTCAAGATAATCTTTAAAAAACTAAAATTTCACGTGATGAATTTTGTGATGATAAACAAATCCGTCTCCATCAATCCCTCCGGATTACAGTATTAGCGGATGACTAACGGGTACATTAGCTACCGGATTAAGTCTACATTTACTATCATATTTTTAAGGTACCTCAGGTATACCTGGATATATCATGTGATAAATTCAGTTGCAGATAACCCCGGAACAGGACAAATGCAGATTGCATTTCTTAAAATAGATATTCTATCCTTTAACAAAAACGGATCACAAAGTTAACAGTTTGAGGGATTAACTTAAATCCGTTAATATAACCGAATTTGTTACAAACACCAACGTCAAATCCAAAAAAAAAAGATTACTACCATAAAATACAATATATTTTCGTTTACAAAGATTTAGATATTACAATAGAAGTTCTGTTTAAAATCAAGGAAAGATATAATACAGTAATAAAAAAAATCCTATAATATGCAAAACAACAATAAGCTAATTAGGGGATCTCTGAACGTCAAAATCCCGAAAATTGCCGGTGTTATGCATAATTCTGCCCAAATTCGAGATTGAGTTTTTGGCATTCGGTACGGTATTTCGTACCAAACCCGTAATTAATAATTATTATATATAAGGTCACTGAGCTGTTGAAGGTTTTTTAAGTAAAATAAAGAACATTGGAGTAAAAATCTCCATTTCTCCTCCTTTAACTAAAGCATCAGCAGTATCATTGAGGAAGGATGCAACATCAGTTGAGCCAGGAGCGATAATTCGAAGGCATTCGAGAACATAAACTAACTTGTGAGTTGTCCTAAAATAACTTGAATCAGAAAATGACACTATAAAGTACGTTGAAGGACTTAGGAGAAACCGTACCATCTTCCCATGCGAGTCATTCTAAATCCACTCCAGGAAAAACCTCCTTTTAAAGTCAAATACCATGGATCATGACAATCTTCTAAAATAGCCATATCTTTGTACTCAAGCACTTCAAAGCCAACGCTTTTCGCGGCATCAAGAGCTTGTTCATAAGAGCTCAATGATGGAATCGAGTTACCCTCCTAATTTAAGATCAAGAAAATATTTAACGTTTCATTTCGATTATGTTAAAGAAACGTTAATTGAATGAAAACCTCGATTCCGTGAATAATTCGCTTATGTTCAGGATTATTTTCATCGTATTTTGGTGTTGTAACCCATTCATAAGTCGCAAAGAGACCCCCAGGTTTTAAAGCACGAATTACTTGTCCATAAACCATTTCAAGTTTGGGAGAATGTACTGTAGCTTCAACCGCGTAAGCTGAGTCGAATTTACCATCAAGCTCACGTGGCATGTTCGTGAAGTCACCCTAAATAAATACAATTGGCATTGAATTTAAATCAAAAACGAGATATATTCAATTTATGATTTACTTTAACAAAATCGGTTCTGTTTTCTATTCCAAGGTTCCTCGAATACGCCTTACATCTTTCAATCTGATATGCATTATTATTAATTCCAGTTATATGAGCGTTAGATAATCTAACAATTTCACGGAGTGGGCCACCAACGCCACAACCAACATCCTGAACACGTGCAAACCAATCAAATTAGTAAGAAGTTTGAGCCCGGTTAAAATATTTATTTTTTTTTAAAAAAATCTTACTAAAGTCTTATGTTTATCATTCAGTCCCAACTTTAAAGATAAATATTGTTCATGACGTTTAATAGCTTGCTCAAAAGTATCACCTTTATAAGTACGAGCAAAATGAAAGGATTCGCCCCAACCTATAATTTATTTAAAAAAAGAATTTTCAATTCTTGCGAATTTCCTTATATTGTTGATAACATACAAACATCTTAAAGCACTTACCATATTCATAAAAATCAGTGACAATGTCGTAGAACGCGTTTGTCATTTTTTGAGCATTTTCGCGTCTTAATTTGGTGGTTTCTTCCTTATTAGAAAAATCTTCTTTATCCTCTTTCCACATACCAGTATAAGTATTAACAATACGTCGGTTTAATTGTCTATCTTTCCTATAAATTTTACTAATAAACCCATTAGTCTCGTAGATAATTTCTCCATGATGTTTAATATTGTCAATTTCAGACACGTGTTCTTCCAATTTGTTTGCTTCAGCAACTGGTGACATTTTTATCTCTTATCAACCTATACAAGCTGTATATCCTTAAACCTTGTCGCTAAATAAATGAAAGAAATAATAAAAATGAGTTATAAAAAACAAGGTTAAAGGTAAGAGACAAAACCTTAAAAAATGAATACCAAAATCTTGTCCTACAAAGATATGAGCACAACCGATCGGATTAAACTTAACAATAATCATGTTAATCACACATAAATCTTGTAATACTCTCAGATCAAGTTCTACATTTTTAGTTTATAGCGTGTACAGTAAGTATATCATGTAAATCGGGAAATCTTTCAGATAAATTTGCTTGTAAGGTTAATCCAGACTTTAATTAGATATATGATGCATTTATAAATTATTTTATTAAATATTCTTGATTAAAAAACCTGTCTAACATTAACATTAATGCGAGAAGAAGACATGAAATCCCCATAAATTTTCCATTCGGGATCATCACCATAATTGGGCTCGAGGTATTTTGGAAGAGTTCCTTCAAGGATTCTTGGAACACCTTAAATTAAATTTAAATTTAAATAAATCGGCTCCTTTTTTTGAAAAAAAAAAATATTAAATTTACAAACCATGAAAATTGGTTCTACAAGGACCACACATAATTGATATGTCACCACTGCGCAAATATAATGCGATCGGTGCAATTTCTCTAGTTGGTCCCCCAATTAAGAAAATACAGGTATGCCCAAAACTAATTTAATAATATATAATATTAAATGTAAATAAATGTCGTGAAGTTTTTTCTTTTTGTAAAAAAAATCGTATATGTAACTATTCCCGAATCTTCTCATCATTTCAGTTCACCCCATAAAAGGTCATACATATATCTCTTTTACATACCTAAAAGAAATCAAGGGAGCTTCCATATTAATTTCGCTTTTATCAACATGAGCCATTATGTTATCTTTAAGTTGATAATAATTTACGACACCAGCTTCAGGTTTCCATTTTTCATGATCATAATCATTAACAAAATATTGTTTTTCATTATCTTCGTTTGTCTCTTTTGTACAAAATTTAATTCCGTTAATTGATTTTACAACAGAGGTTGTCAATGACTCAATGTCTCTAGGAAATGGGAGTCGTTTGTCTAAATGATAAGTTTTTGTTGGCCAATGATATTGATAACCTAATGTGATCCATCTTAATTTTTTTATCAATTGTGAAGGTGATAATATTGGCACTCCTGATGACGGTAATGGTTCGGCTTTTTCTTCTTTTTCTTCTTTCTCTCGATAATCTTTTTCAATTAATAATTCTTGAGGACATTCCTTCTGAGTTATTTCTTGTTTGATATCAGATTCTTTTTCGTAGAATGATTCTCGCTCGGTTACAAATGCTTTTAATGGAATAACGCATCGGGAGTTACTTCCGTTTAATTCACCATTAATTATTCTTTCATGCAAATTCCATAAACCTTCTTTTGGTAGTACATAATGAGTGTCAAGATTACTTTTATTTGGATATCTTGCAAAATCTCTTAAACACCTTTTTATTATATTTTTTTGTGCTTTAGGTGTAAAAGGATTGGGAATAAATATAAATCCTAAAAAAAAAAAAAAAAATTAAAAAATCATATTTTTTTTGTAAAAAATAAAGGTCAAATTAAATTTACTTACCTGGTAAATCCTTAACTATATAAGCAATCCTTCTTTCTCCTTTAACAAATTCTTTTTCTCCTTTTAGTTCATTACAATCGCCAAACATATTTTCTTTTTCCGCATCATCTTCACCTAATTCAATTTTTAATTCAATTTTTACAACTTTACTTTTAATTTCATCATTAGATCCATCTATATTATAAAAATCTATAACATTATCAAAATTTGGTGGTGGTAAACGTGATTTAAAATTCCTTTCGGCGACTCTAAATGGAGTTTGTGTTGAATGTATAAAAGATTTCGATAGTGATTGTTTCTGCTCTAATTTCTGTTGTCTCTTACTTTTATGTTGTGTTTTTGAAGAAACCATCGTACCCCACTATAATTTTTTTTTTTTTTTTTTTTTGGCACATATTTATATTATATGAGGTTGCACATGCACAGGATCTGTCAGAACAAACTCTCGCGTAACTTAAGCAGTCTAAAAGCCACCATTTTAATTATTATACGACTTAAAAGTATAGGAGTGATTAAAACATAAGCTATTTTAAATAAACTCTGTTAATAGTCATCTTTCGTATAACAAAGCCTATTTCCATTAAATAGCCATTAACATGATGATATAAAGAATTAAAATTAAGGTATTTAATATTTTATTAAGTTTCGGCAAATTTGCCGTTGTAAAGCAGGCCAAATTACAAAAAATTAGGCTAAAGTTTTAGAAAATAAGTATGATAAATTCAAAAATAAGAAATAATAATTATTCTAAATTTCTTTTAAATGCATATATTCTATTAAAATTCATTTTATGTGAATTAATTAAGCTAAAAATTTTAAAAAGTAGTGATTTTAAACTGTTTGCATCATTATATATAGAATTTTTTATACAGTTTTTAAAAAAAAATATTTTATATTAATTATTATTATTTATTGTTTAAATTTTTTTTTTTTTTTAAGGTGTTGAAAGTGCACCTGCATTTATAAATAAAGAGAGGATACAAATAAAATATTGCTTCTATACTATATGTGGTACTCCCAGTAAAAATAACCAGTTCAAATATCCATCAAATTTATTGTTTAAATTATATAATTTATGTTTAAATATATTATATATAAACTAATTAGTAATCAGTATAATATATAAATACATAATGTAGTGTTTAATACTACTGAAAATTCCTATTTAAATCATAATAATATATAATAAAATGCAATTTTAGTAATAATTTGGTCAATATTGATACTAAAAAATATAATATTACTAGAATTATAATTAAGATCACATTTTACTATATTTTTAACTATTTTTTTTATAATATATAATTTTATTAAATTAGTATTATTTTGTATCATAAAAAAAAATGTTTTTTTTAAAAAAAAAACTTTTAATACCAAAATCTTATAATTTTTAATTTTTAATTTTTATTATAACAATCGAACTTTTAATTACAAATTTTCAAAAAAAAGCAAAAAAAATTCAATACAAAAACAAGTCTAAGTAAGCATAAATGTTCACTCAAACTGAAAAAACAACACAAGCAGTTCTGAAAACAGTAATCACAAGACATCTTAGGTGAAAGATAATACTTAGTAAAATCAAACGCCTCAACCCTGCAAAAAAATAACTTACAGCTCCCTTCCTGAAGTATAAATTATAATTAACCACACCCTGGTCATCAACACTTTAGTCTACATATCCCATAAAAAGTTCATTGCTTGGTAATATTACTCAAACAAATGAATAAAAAAAAAAACAAAAACAAAATAACGTTATCTACTAAAATAAAAACAATTAAGAAATTAAAGCTAGCAAAAGTTTAACAATATCCATTTTATCATTAGACTTCATGCCCGAAGACTTCTTGTTCTTGTTGCTTTCAACTTTTTGGAAGACTTCGCTTAGTCTTTGATAGATTTAGAATTAGTAGAACAAGCTTTAAGAGAACTGGAATTTTGCTTATTAGAATTCTTTATAGGCTTCTTATTTTTGCTCTGAAAAGAAATAGGAGAAGCACACCATGAAAGAAAGTGGTCTGTACCATTGTAGTTAAAATTGAAAGTTGTCTTTCAACAAAGTTCTACATCTTCAATTTGGGATTTTCCACCAGAATTGAAATGCTTAAGAGTTTTAATCAAATAATGATTAAAAATAATCAAAGGTTTAGTATGGTCCCATAATTGCCAACAATTACTATCTTAAGGTAAATCATTGAAATATAAATAGAACTGTTCTCGTCACTTTCTTTGTTATAGAGACCAGTGTCTTGGGAACCAATGTACCGCTTGATCGCTTAAGGAATATTGCCATATACCCTGATCAAAAGACGCTAGTGAAAAGGTTGAAAGATAAATCTTTTTGATATTTGCATTGATGCTTTATCATCATAGATATAACATCACTCCATGCTTTAAGTTTAACTATAATTTTAGCATGAGACTAACCTGCAGATATATCATATACGAAAATATCCTTAACATTATTCATTTTGTCATTAGGGATTATTTGATTGATGTATACTTTCTCAATAGACTTGGGCGCTGCCTTCTTCGATTTATTTGATTTAGTATCAGGTATACTAAGAGAAAGAGACGGTAATACAGTATCTGCGTCAGGAAAAATCTGCATATCATCAGGATTAACTGGTGACTTTAGGAGTAATTGTTGATCATCAGTTACTGTTTTGGAAAGAGTCTGTTGTATATCCTGATTTGGATACCAGAATTAACTAAATTCTGATCTACACATGATATTCTATCGCTGACTATATCTTCCACTTTTTTCTCAAGAAGGGAGAATATTCTGCAAGAGAATCCTGGCTATTGAGTATACCTAAGCACACTCTTAGAGCTGTATGAACTATCAGAAATATTAGGATGTTAGGAATATTTGTTTGTTGTGCTAGGGGGTTTATACTGAATGGACTCTGCTTCAGTACCAAATATTCTTATTAACTGTTTGCCTTGTTCATTAGTAAGGCTCTGATCAATTCAGTTCAGTACGATTTTTGCAAAAACTGATACTGAACTGAATTGAACGGTATCAGTATTAGTGATTATTGAAACTGATCAGTTTCAGTAATCATCAATACTGATACTGGTCAATAATTATCAAAAACTGAATTGAATTACCAATAAGTTATATATTTAAAAAAAGGCGCGAAACCATTTAATTGATAAAAATATGACATTTCACAATATCTTTTTTTTATTAGAATAATAAAAAATGATGCGAAATGTTGTAAAAAAATATTTCACAAAAAAAGTTGCGAAATACTATAAAAAAATGTATTACAACATTATCATTGATTTTGCAAAAAAAAGTTGCAAAATGTTGTTTCACAACATTTTTATTAATACTGTTAAAAAGCGTTGTGAACTACATTTTTTTTATTGATTCAAAAGTAAAAAATGTTTATCAACATTTTTTAAAAAAAATATTGTGAAAATATTTTTTTCGTTTAAATCTATAAATAAAAACGTTTTGCAACATTTTTTATCAATATAGTTAAAAATATTGAGCATAACGTTTTTTTATGTGTAAATTAAAATAAAAAATATTTTCACAACGTTTTTATTAATACTGTTAAAAAGCATTTGCGAACTACATTTTTTTTTATTAATTCATAAGTAAAAAATGTTTCACAACATTATTAATTAATGGAGTTAAAAAACATTGTGAACAACATTTTTTTTATTGATTTAAAAGTAAAAAATGTTTATCAACATTTTTTAAAAAAAACATTGCGAAAATATTTTTTTTCGTTTAAATCTATAAATAAAAAACGTTTTACAACATTTTTTATCAATATAGTTAAAAACGTTAAGCACAACATTTTTTTATGTGTAAATTAAAATAAAAAACATTTTCACAACGTTTTTATTAATATCATTAAAAGCGTTGTGAACTACATTTTTTTTATTAATTTATAAATAAAAAACATTTTGCAACATTTTTAATTAATGAAGTTAAAAAACGTTGTGAAACAATATTTTTTTTATTGATTCATAAGTAAAAAATGTTTACCAATATTTTTAAAAAAAAACATTATGAAAATATTTTTTTCATTTAAATCTATAAATAAAAAATATTTCACAACGTTTTTTATCAATATAGTTAAAAATGTTGAGCATAACATTTTTTTTATGTGTAAATTAGAGCTCCAAATTTCTAGTTCAGTTCCATTTTCAGTTCCGATTTGGCTTTCTGATATAAAATTTTACCAAAAGTATTTTTCAGTCTAAAATTTTTACTGAAAAACATTTTCAGGTCATACTTTTAACTAAAACCATTTTCAGTTAAAAAACGCTACTGAAAAAACATTTTTAGTTTAAAAAATTAGTTCCAGTTTCATTTTTGGATCAAAAAATGGAACTGAAACCATTTTTTCGAAAAATACTTCAAACTGAAAATGTTTTCAAATGAAGTTTTTTAACTAAAAAAATGTTTTTCAGTTAAAATATGATTCTAAAAATGTTTTTCAATAAAAATCTTATTCCAAAAAGCATCCAGTAAGGAACTAAGTTTGGAACTGGAAATGAAACTGAAAATAGAACTGAACTGGAAATTCTGAACTCTAGTGTAAATTAAAATAAAAAACATTTTTACAACATTTTTATTAATATCGTTAAAAAGTGGTATGAACTATGTTTTTTTATTAATTCATAAGTAAAAAATGTTTACACACGTTTTTAAAAAAAAAGATTGTGAAAATGTTTTTTTTTTGTTTAAATTTATAATTAAAAAATGTTTCACAATGTTTTTTATCAATATAGTTAAAAACGTTGAGCACAACATTTTTTTATATATAAATTAAAATAAAAAATGTTTTCACAACATTTTATTAATATTATTAAAAAACGTTGCAAACTACTTTTTTTTTATTAATTCACAAATAAAAAATGTTTCACAACATTTTTAATTAATGGAGTCAAAAAATGTTGTGAATAACGTTATTTATATGTATAATTAAAAAAATAAGCATTTCGCAACATTTTTTTAATAGTATTAATAAAAACGTTACGAAAATATTTTTTATTTTAATTAAACTTTTAATAAATGCGAAACGTTTTTTTAAAATTAACATAAGAATGTTTTCGTAACTTTAATATTTTAATAAAAAAAATATTGTAAAAACGTTCTTTTATTGAACAAAAATATTTTTCTTATAAAAAAATAAAACATTTTTTAAATTGGTAAATCAGTTCGGTAAATTGCAAAACTGGTACAGAAACCGCAATTACTAAAACCAATCAGTAAATTTACCAACAGGTTCAGTTCAGTAAACCATGAAAACTGAAACTGCTTTGATACTGAAATCAATCAGTACAGTTCAGTAATTACTGAAACTAATCAGAGCTCTATTCATTAGTATCCTGAAATGTTATACTTTGAAAATTTTCTTCAAGTATCAATAATACTCGATTTTCAAAAGAGTATAATAAAACCTGTATATAAATTTGTTTAGCTTTATCCTGTGTTTGAGGTTGTTTTTGTTTAAATGTCAAAATTTGTGGTATTGGTAGTTATTTGTGTTGTTGTTTCTTTGCTTTCTTTTACAGCTTTTTCTTTTGGTTTTTTGTCAAAACTGACTGAAAAGTATCTTTTTACATTTTTTCATCTTCGTCAAAAAAGAAAGAAAACAAGTCATGTCAGTATAAATAATCTCACCAGTAGACTCATCTATGAATAAAATATGAGGAGTTTTAGAACTGTCTGCCATTTTATAAAAATTTAAAATTTTTAATTTTTTGGTTTTGAATAAAATAAAATAGAATTTTTTTTCACATACCAAAATCTTGTAAATCTACTGATAATAAAGTTTATTATACAAGCAAATTTTGGTTAAAAATATATACTTTTTCATTATTAATATATAATATATTAAGAAAAAATTTGTATAATTAAAATTTTATATATCTTAACAACTATAAATCCAATTTTAATAGTTTTATATTTGTTTAAAAGTTAATTAAATACTAATTAATTTTTTTATTAAATAAGAAAAAAATTCAATATGGTATTTTATTCTTATTATTTATTAAATTAATTTATATTTGTTTTTATAAAAAAAACTAAATTATCTAAGTAATTGCTTTTTATTCTTTAACTAAAAGTTTTATTAATTTATCAATATTTTATGGTATCTATTTTTTAACATTTTTTTAGCAATTAAAAAAAATGTACTCACTAGTAGAAACCTAAAAAAAAAAAACAAATAAAAAAGAGATTATCAGGTAGCACAAAATTTTAACAATACTGATCAAATGACATATGCGGACAAACAGACTTCGCCACGTGATTTAATATGTTATTAGGGTTCATAAATAGAAAAATAAGTAAAGATCATAGTAAGTAAAAAATTGGTTTTATCAGTTATATAAAAAAAAATAAATAAATCATGTAATCATGTGATCACTTGATAATAATTATTGATTTTGATTGGCTAATGTTAATATGTGATCTAAACGCTTAGAAATAAAGCTTTAGAAATATCAGATAAGAATTAATGCTGCTAACTGAAAAATTGCCTTTTTGAAAAATATCAGTATAGACTATACTAGTATAGCCGTTATCAATAAGAGTGCTTATTTTTCACAATTACAGTAATATTCTGAAATGCATTAAATTTTGACAAACATATCTTGAATAGAAAGTGACATTATTGTTACACATCATCACGTACCAGATGGATATTTTTTTATATTACCTGAATTGATTATTTGTATAAAGTTTCACAGTTCAGATTTCTGTTATATTTGCATATGAATAGACTTTTTGAGTTTTATTATTGTTGACTAAAGTTATCAGCTGAAATGGTAAAGGTCAATGCTAAAATGTCGAAATTAAAATCTGTCAAAATGCCGAAATGCCAAAATAATTTCGACATGTAGAAATTATTGAAATGTCGAAATAGTCAGAATTGTCAAAATAATTTTGACATGTCAAATTGACAAAATTGTCGAAATGTACAAATTGTACGAAATTAATTTTGACATGTCAAAATTTTTAGAATTGTCAAATTGACGAAATTGTCGAAATGTACAAACTGTACGAAATTAATTTTGACATGTCGAAATTTTTAGAATTGTCGAATTGACGAAATTGTCGAAATGTACAAACTGTACAAAATTAATTTCGATATGTCGAAATTTTTAGAATTGTCAAATTGTTAAAATTGTCAAAATGAAAAAATGATGTATTCAAAATTGATATTGTAAATAAATGAATATGTAAATTTAAATAAAAATAATTAGTTAATGTTTTATTTAAAGCAATAATTCTTATTTATTTAGTGAAAAAAATAAACAAAATCATCCATAAGTGGACAAAATTGTTCAAAAAAAAAGTAAAAAAAAAATAGACAAATCGCTAAAAAATTATAAAAGTACGAAATTTGGACAAAATTGTCCAAAAAAAAGTAAAAAAAATAGATAAATCGCTAAAAAATTATAAAGATTGGACAAAATAATGTGAAAAAAAATCTAAAAAGTATGAAGTTTGAACAAAACTGTACAAAAAAAATTACAAAGTACAAAATTTGGACAAAATTGTCCAAAAAAAAGTAAAAAAAAAATAGACAAATCGCTAAAAAATCATAAAAGTACGAAATTTGGACAAAATTGTCCAAAAAAAAATACCTAAAAAAATTACAAAGTATGAAATTTGGACAAAATTGTTCAAACCCGTAAAAAAGTGACCAAACCTGATAAAAAAGTGGACAAAGTTGTCCAGAAATGAAAAAAAAAGTGGATAGAGATCAGAGATGAATGATCAAGAACGAAAAAAAGTGGATAAAATTGCCCGTAGAAAAGTGACCAAACCTGACAAAAAAGTGGACAAAATTGTCCAAAAATAAAAAAAAAAGTGGACAAAATTATCCAGAAATGAAAAAAAGTGGATAGAAATGAATGACCAAGAACGAAAAAAATTGGACAAAATTATCCAAACCTGTAAAAAGTGACCAAACCTGATAAAAAAGTGGACAAAATTGTCTAAACCCGATAAAAAAGTGGACAAAATTATCCAAAAGGAAAAAGTGGACAAAGTTGTCCAAAAACGAGGAAATCTTATATCTTATTGATGAACGTAAAACTTGATGACAACTCTTGTAAGTCAATATACATACGACCTTCATTTTTCTTAAATATTATTCTCACTTTATCTTGTTCGAAAACACACAAATCAATTTTTTTATTTGTTACTGTCCAAATATATGAAAGCGCTGTTAAAACTGAATTTTCAACATCGTCAGGTAAAAAAGCTTTTTTTCCACGAATCTTTGAATTGAGAATAGCGGAAGGTGTTTTCGATATATTCAAACAAAGAAATACTTGATAATATTTCGTGTGAAATCAAAAAGAAAAATATTTTTTTTTGATTTTATGACGTGTTTATTTATATTCAATTTTGCCAGCCACATCATTACATCACAAAAAAATAATGATCTGCAGCCAATCATTATTTTGACAATTTCACCAATTTCGACTTGACGAATTTATTTCGGCTTTTTGCCATTTTGATTTGCATTGACGAATTGTTTATTTTTTTTCGACATTTTCGACATGTTAAAATTCTTTATTTACGACATGCATCTCTACTTGTACTTTAATACTAACGATAATATCCATGTTTCTACTGCTTCTTTAACTCTTTTTACTCTAATATTAACAACACTAACAATACTAACAATATTTCTTTTATCTTTATATCTAATACCAACGTTACTATAGCTGTTTCTCTTCTTTTTACATCTAATTGTATTGTTACTCTTTCTTTTTTTACTTTTATATATTCTGTATATAGTAATAAATACTTGTAATTTTTTATAATTTAATTCATATTATATCTAATAAAATATATATTATATAAACTTATAGTACAAAAATGAATTTTGAAACATTACAAAATATTTATGTAAAATTACGAATCGTCAAAATATTTTAAAAAGTTGCAAAATATTACGTAATAAAATTACAAAATATTACGAACTGTAAAATTATGAAACTTTATATATCATAATATTTTGAAATATTTTAAAAAGTTGCTAAATATTACGCAATAAAATTACACAATATTACAAACTGTAAAATTACAAAACTTTGCATATCGTAATATTTTGAAATATTTTAAAAAGTTACAAAATATTACGTTTACGCAAACTTGCGGTAGATCTAAAAACTTACGAAATATTATGTAAAATTACAAAATATTGCGAATACATAAAATTACAGAATATTATAAACTGTAAAATTACAAAACTTTGCATATCATAATATTTCAAAATATTTTAAAAAGTTACGAAATATTACTTTTTCGCAAACTTGTGGCAGGTCTGGAAACTTACGAAATATTATGATATGTAATCTTACTCAACTTTTCGCACTATAAAATTTCCTAATGTTTAGACCAAATTTATTTATTTTTATTATTCTTTTTCAGTTTTTAATATCCTAATACTAAAAATCTGGATGTCTAGTCATGTTTTTCATCTGGTAACACTACAAAAAATAAAAAAAAAATAATTAATTAGTTAAAAAAGAACAAAGAAAAATTTACCTTAATTTCAAAAGTCTGGCCATGTTTTTCATCAGGCAACACTACAAAAATAAAAAAAAAAGTTAATAATTTAATTAATTAAAAAAAAAACAACAAAACACATTTCCCAATCCTCTCTTACCTTAATTTTAAAAGTCCAATCATGTTTTTTGTCTGGCAACACTACAAAAATAAAAAAAAGTTAAAAACTTAATTAATTAAAAAAAATAACAAAATATTTTTTCCAATCCTATCTTACCTTAATTCCAAAAGTCCAGTCATGCTTTTCATTTAGCAATACTACAAAAAAAGAAAAAAAAAAATTAATTAATTAGTTAAAAAACACTAAAAAACACTTCCCTACCTTTCTTTACTTTAATTTCAAAAGTCTAATTGTGCTTTTTGTCTGGCAATACTACAAAAAAAGAAAAAAATTAATAATTTAATTAATTAAAAAAATAATGAAAAACACCTTTTCAACTCTCTCTTACCTTAATTCTCAAAGTTTGGTCATGTTTTTTGTTAGGCAATACTATAAAAAAGAAAAAAAAATAATTAATTAATTAATAATAAAAAACACTTCTTCCCAACTCTCCCTTACCTTGATTCCAAAAATCTGGTCATGCTGACAACACTACAAAAAATAAAAAAAAAATTAATCTTAATTAATTAAAAAAAACAATGAAACACCTTTCTAACCCTCTCTTACCTTAATTCCAAAAGTCTGGTCATGCTTTTCATTTAACAATACTATAAAAAATAATAAAAAATAAAAAAAAGTTAATTAGTTAAAAAAAATACTGAAAAACACTTCCCCTACTTTTCTTTATCTTAATTCTAAAAGTTTGTCATATTTTTCATCTGATAATATTACAAAAAAAAAAAAATAATAATTAATTAATTAGTTAAAAAAAAATACTAAAAAACACTTCTCCACCCTTTTTTACTTTAATTTTAAAAGTTCAGTCATGCTTTTCATCTGGCAACACTACAAAAAAATAAAAATAAGTTAATAACTTAATTAAAAAAAACAACAAAACACCTCAGCCAACCCACTCTTACCTTAATTCTAAAAGTCTGGTCATGCTTTTCATTTGGTAATACTATAAAAATAAACTGAATTAAAAAAGATCAGATATTCAGATTATCTGATTAGATTGGCAAGTTATATGATCCTGCCTTTATACTGAATAATTCATTATAGTATTAACAAATTTTTTATAAATTTAAAAAATTTTTTAACTAAGATGTAAGTTTACGTAGCATTACTATGAAAAAAAAGTTGTGTAGAGTTAATAGTAAACATATGCAGATCATTTGTAAGTTATATTAGTATTGTTTAGGGTCCTAAGAAACTTTAACAACAACAGCATACACTGAACAAAAATTCCTTTATTGTTTCTAATGGCTTGTTACCTGAGCTGATACCCTTCAAAAAGGCCCCTGAATACGAAGATATTACATTAAGATAACTGTTTCATACACTTTAAAAATAATTTCTAAGTAACATAAGTGTAACTATGTACACTTTGGCCATGTAAACATAGTAGATATCACATCATTTATCATGATGAAGTTCTAATCATCACATTCAGGGGCCATTCTTTAAATCAAAAGTAGTTACATTTAACAATATTCTTTTTTAACCTATGATTCCTTCAAAGAGCAGTGAGCCAGTGACAGCAATAAGCCTTTAAAGAAGCTAACGAATAATTAAGTCAAAAAGAAGAAACAGGATCATTTAGCAGATAACTTCAAAAATTCTAACCTTATCCTTACTGGTTATAGCCCTCAATAAAAAAAACAGGCATAGCTATTGAACTTGATAGTTTATGACATACCAGCCAAATGGGATAATTATACTCTCTTTAGGAACTTGAGTTTCTGAGAAAAAATTGTATCAATCAGCACTAGAGTGTACAAGTAGTATTTTTCAGTAAGGGTAAGATTGATACCAAATTAGTATGAGTGCCTAATAGAGGCGAGTAGACCATTGGACTAGAAGAAATCCCTATTAAATGATTTCCAGCATCATGAAATCTTTCTAAACACAAATAAAGAGAAAAATTCCAAGCTGTTATTACTGATATACTGGCAGATATGACTGAATCCTCCATATTTTCCAACTGTACTTCCTGTAAATTTTTGACTGAAAGTGAAATGAAATCCTTTAAAATTATTAAAGAATCTTCAGGACAGAAAAAGTTGATTGGATACTTTATAATATGAGATCAAGCTTCAAAGTGTATAAGTACTCCTCAACTTTAGAATGATGTTAATCTTTCATGGTGTCATTATTCTTCCTCAGACTTGGATTCAAGAAACATCCTCCAGTTAGATTTGGCAATACTGGCAGTACTTTCAAGTATACCAAACCTACTCCTTATCAAGATACTAATTCACATTTTATAGGTAACCATAGGTTTCATAATCAGAATATGAAAGATAAATCATTGTCAAACTCTGATAGGACTACCAAGAAGAACTCTTATCATTGGTATAATTAGTCTAATTGGCCAGATATGAATTATTTAATAATAAGACTAAAGGTCCTTTTGAAACAATTTATCACTGGTCAAAATCAATTCTATCAGGTACATATTGGGGACTTATATATCAGCGGCTAATCGGATAAATATCGGGTATTTTTACATATCGGGTACCTGATTTATTACACTTCAAAATATGCCTAATTACCAAGACCCCGATATTTAAACTATTGGTTACCGATATGTTATTTAATATATATCAGGTACAGCTCTATCTTACACATATCAGGTACCTGATATGTGATACAAATTTTAATACGTTAGATTTCATATTATATAACGTATTAAGAAATTTTTTAGAGTTTACTTTCTTTATAGATTTTTTTTTTTAGAAATTTTTAATTCGTTTAATGTAGTTAAAAAATTTTTATTGTCTTATTTGTTGAATGCATTATCAAGTTTATAAATTTTTGTAAAGTGTTTAAAAGTATAATTATTATTGTTAATATTTTTATTTTATTACGTATTTTATTACAATAAATTAATAAAAAAGTTATAGTCATTTATAATACAATTTTAAGAAAAGTTTGCTCAAACTTTTCTTAATCGTGATCACGTTGAACAAGGGAAACTGCAACCTAAAATAAATAAAAGAAACGTTAAAACTGTTTCTTTAATATTCAAAAAATATCCCTCTTTCCCTCTTTACATTCTAAATCTGGAGTCCAGCAACCTAAAAAAAAAATAAAAAAAAATCATGGTTTAGAAAACTGTAAAAATAGATTGATCATGATAATCAATGATCGTCAAATTAAATTAAAATGCCAAAACTATTGCATGTAAATGCCAAAAGGTTTTGGCAGTTTAGCAAAAATGAGTTTGATCACGTATTTTGAAAATATGAAAGATTATTTTAAGATTTTATATTGTAAATTGATAGATTAGTTCTCTCAATTTGATCTATGAAAAGATTTTAGTAACATTTTGGAAGAATCAGTGGTATTAGATCTGTCACGCCTAAATGTACCTTTTTTAAAAATTTATTGGAGACATTTCATCATTACAATATATTATATAATATATGATGACAGATTGTTTATTTAATTAATACTTTAATAAAAAAAATGAATGTTTATTGAATAAAAGCAATTTATTATAATAAGCTTTAATTACTTATAATTAAGGTCGAATTTTTTAATTTCAGTTGAATATAGGCCAATATTAAATCAAATTATAAAATAGTAAAAATATTAAAATAATAATTAGATGACTATATAAAATATATATATATTTAATAAAAAATAATAATAATAAAAGATAATAAAAAATAAATAATAATAATAATAAAAATAATAAAAATATAAAAATATAAATAAAAAATAAAAAATAAAAATAAAATATAAAAAATACAAAATAAAAAAAAAATAAAAATAAAAAAATATAATTTATGGATTCTGAGGCCGCCGATGTGCAGTGTTTCTATGCCACCTACGACTGTGGTGGTTCCTTAAGAAATATATATAAATTTAGAATTTAAATAACTTAAATATAAATTAAAAAAATTCTTAATAATTACCAGGTCTGTCCCAAAACCTTGTACAGAACTGCCTATAATATCTTTCTTCTTCCCAGGATCACCTTCCATTTCATACACCATTCCTCCATTCACAGAAATTCTAAAAATGTTAATACTATTAATTTTTTATTTTTTTTTATTTTTTTTTATGATTTATTATTATTTTACTAACATTAAAATTCCTGAACAAGTTTCTTCACTTTCTTTCTACCTGTTGGCCAGTGAACTTCACGCGGAACTGTCTCTGAATTCTTAGAGCTAGGCTCTTCCAGAATTCAGAGCAGTCCTCCTGGATATGTTATGGTAGTAGTTGTTCCTTCTCCTTTACATTATTTATTTAATTTTTAGATCAGGAAACGTAAGAGAAAAAAAAACTAGAATATGATCAAAGTTATTTATTAGTTTTCATTTAATTTTTTACCTCCTATATCTTATTAAATATTCAGTTATTGCATCAGTCCAATTTGCGGGCATTTTAAGAAAAAGAATATATAATAATAAAAAATAACGGCAATAAATTTTAAGAAAAAGAATATATAATAAAAATAACAACAACAAATTTATTGTAAGAAAAAAAAAAAGATGAAATCTCTTTTTATAAACAATTTTTTATCACCTTGTATTATTATATTAATTACCCTTCAAGAACATTTACGTAAATTGTTCTAATTTCTCAAATATGTCATGATTGTTATGATCTGTCTTCTTTATATTAATTATAATACAGATACGGATCTACAATACAATCAATCACAATGAACAAGTTAAACTCGACCTAAACTCAATTGTTATGATCGTGATTCTAAAATATCAAGATAAAGGGCTTCTTTTTAATTATATATCAAATCTAAAAAAGGTAAAATTTAATAATACAGATATGTAAATAAATAGTGTTTTTTATTTTGGTTTATAATAAGCTTTTGCCAATTATAGACTACAAATAAAACAATTACAGATCTACAATACATTACACAAAGATCTTGAGCGAACGAGTTAAACTCAAGTTGAACTCGAGTTCAACTCGAATTTAAAGCGAACAATTTAAATTCAAAATAAAATATCCAAGATTAACAAAAAAGTTGATAACGTTATAATGAAATCGGTAGTAAAACTTAATTTAATTATCTTTAATTAGGTATAAAAATTCTGATAAATTTAATAAAATCAGTGATTTTTTAATAATTTTATCAACTCAAGTTGAGCACGAATAGTGAATAATCAAGTTTGTGCTTCTTCGCTAATATTGACTTGTGCATCCGATAGGTGACTGATTTTGTGGCTGATGTGGCTGAATATAATATTATCCAAATAACCAATAAAAATTGATAATTTTGTTGATCATGTGATTGCACGATTACGATTTAATTATTTATTTATCGTTTTTTTTTCAAAACTTTTTTTTCTCTCTCTCAAATTTTTACTTTATTATTTTTGTCTAAAAAATAAAGATAAAGGTATATTTTTTATTGAAATTTCTTTTCCCATTATTATGTTATTCTTAACACTCTTATTAATATATTTTTCCAATGTATTTCTTCTCACTAACGTCCTAAACAATGTTCTACTATCGAGTTTTTTACTTTATTGGTTTTTCTAAAAAATAAATACAAAGGTACATTTTTTGTTGAAATTTCTTTTTCCATCCTATTAACACTCTTACTAATATTTTTTTCTAATGTGTTTCCTCCTACTAACGTTCCTACTAACAATGTTCTACTGTTAAACATTTTTTATTCCTTACTTTTACTAACACTTCTACTAACATTAACACTAATATTAATACTTATACTTTATATTTTTTTTTATTGACGTTCCTTTTCTACTTCTACTAACTTTCATACTAACATTAATACTAACACTTTCTAATGTAAAAATTTTTTTATTAACATTCCTTTTCTTTTGCTAACACTTCTACTAATATTCATACTAACACTTTTATTACTAACATTTTACTTTCTTTCAAATTAAATAGATATAATGAAATGAAAACAAGCAAACAAGTGAACATTAATTGTAAATTTGTGTAAAGAGTAGTGAATTTTTTTTATAATATTTTTTGTATAATATTTTTTTTTATTATCGATTGAAAATATAAATAAAACTTTCAGTAATTACAATTAAATGAATTAAATTACTTTTAAATTACAATTGTATTTAAATTACAAATCTACTACTATTAATGCCCCATAAATGCTATACTTTTCAGCTATCTGATATGTGTGAAAATTATGAAATTATGCTTATATTTCAAATACAAATAGGATACATATCGGGTATATATAGGATACTTATTAGCACTATCCGATAAGTATATAATATCTGTCTGATATTTTTTTAAAATATATCGGGTACCCAATAAATCTATGATATATAACTGATATTTAATTACCCAATATGTATAAGATATGTACCCGATATGTATGTTATATGTCACTGATTTTCTGCATCTGACGGGTACATATCGGGTACTTGATATGTGTAGTATTATTAAATAGCATACACATATTTCACACATATTGGGTACATATCAGGTAACCGATATATACCTGATATGTACCCGATAGCATCAATTTTGACCAGTATATGTGATTTTGTAGATTAGGTTTAATAATTTAGTGCATAAGTATCTTTGGATTTAGTTACATATTTTGTTTTTATAGTTTTATCCTTTTAGTATATTTCTTTTTCTTTTTCGTTTCTCTTATTCTTTAAAATTTATGTACAGATTTCCTATTATCTAGACTTCCTATTACCCCTTAGAGAATAGGCTAACATAGTGGGTTATAATATATTCTTGTCAATAGTAACTGCAGTATATTAGATGAGTTGGCTTAATGGTTATTAATATGTATCTGTCAAGGTCACTATTAATAAATAAATTTTGCATTTGTTTTAACCAAAAAAAAAATTTATTATAGAAACGTAAAATAGTTATCAAACTTGAAAACAAAACCTTAGCAGAAATATTAAAGTTAGATCATCTTATTGAAAGATAGGATTTCCTCACAAAGGCTTTTTTCTTAATATAAACTTGACTTTGACTCCAAAATAAATAATGATAACACTTAGGGATGTTAACAGTCCAGTCCGGTCTGTCTTGAGCTGGTCTTCATCGGTCCTCAGTCTGGGATTGGACTGAAACTGGGACTGATCAGTCCTATAGAACTGCGGTCTGGACCATAGTCCTATAAAAAAATTCATAAAAAAAATTCTTTTCAGACTCAAGATAACTGGCATTTTTTAGAAATATTTTGAATACCTAATGCCTTTAGCTTTTAAAAGTGAATTGGTTAAAAAAAAAAAAAAAATTCTATTTGAACATTTCTTTATTTTTAGAAATACCAAGATGTGAGATTTTTAAAGGCAATAAGTACTTTTTTACATAATAAAAATATAAAAAAATAAAAGAAATATTAATATTCACTTTCACTATCACTATCTTCACTACTACTATTACTGTCTTCATTGCTAATAGTACTAGTATTTTCTTTATATTTTTTTTGTAAGAAAAAAATATTTCATGATTTTGTTTTATTTATTCCTTATTAAATTTGGTCTAAATAAATGTTTGTTTACAAAAAAATAATTTCGTTATAAACTTCATTAACTTGTTTATTTTAAAAAAAAAAATTACAAATCTTCAAATTTTCATCATAAACTTCATTAGCTTGTTTATTTTAAACAACAAAATTTTCATATTTATTTTACAGTAAACAAAAAAAAAATTTTTTACCACTAGTTTTGTTTAGTAAACAAAAAAAAATTTAATAAATTTGTTAATAATTTATACCAATCTAAATATTTTCTAATAGTTTTTATATTAAACATAATTGATAGCAAGTTGAATTTAAATTTTTTATAAATTATAACAACAAATAATTAATTATAAAAATAAAAACTTGATCAGTCCTATTGGACTGAGTCAGTCCTAATCAGTCCAGTCCTAGGACTGAACTGGTCTTATAACCAGACTGCGGTCCAGTTAGTCTAGATCAGACCATTAATATTCCTAATAACACTATATATGATAGATAATAATAGCATCACAAATCATCTACCAGGATCTACTAATCTTATTTTTTAATAAGTAATTGCCAGACAGTGAGACAGATTAGAACCCCAAAGAATATATATAATACAGGGATCCAGATTTGTATAAAAACACTATATAAATATCCAATATATCATATGAATGAGTTTGTATAATAGACTTAAAAATAAAGATAAGTTAGTTATGTATTTGTATAATAGAAGCAAATTTTAATATATATATAATTATATTTTGTATAAAGTTAATAAGTTAAAAAATCTGGTATATATATAATATATATATTACATATAAAACTAAACCCTAATTTTATAAACAAAAATAAAAAATAATTTAATAATAAATTTAGTAAAAAATTTAGAAATTAACCCCTTAATCTATAAATAGTAAAACATGTAAATTTATAATAAATTTGTAAAATTTACTTCTTAATTTAAAAAAAAAAAAATACGAACTTTTAGATATGATGATGTAACAAATTAAATAAATTTAGACATGATAGTGTAACAGATTTATAAAATAATTTAGACGTGATGGTATAACAAGTTTAATTGTAAAAATAAACAAAATTAAACATAATAGCATAATAATTTTAGACATAATAACATAACAAACTTAAAGGAAAAAAATTATATAAAGAATATAAGGTCGAAAGGGTGATAATAAAATAAGGAAAAAGAAAATTAATCAAAAGAGTAGTAGTGAGAAGAAAATTACAAGTCCACAAAATTTTAAAAAATTTGTAATTTCCCAGTATTATTTTTATATCCAATAGCTAATTTCACATCATTTTAGCATAGAAAATTTTTTAATAATTTTTTAATTAATTAATAAAATTTATTAGTAACCCTTATTTTAGTCAATATTAATCCTAGAAAGATGATTTTACTATCATTAGAATCATCTCAATGAGACAAATCTAATAATATAAATTTTATCAAAATCTGATTACTGGATATTTAATAAATTACAAAAATATGATTTATTTTTTACTTAAAAATTTAGAAATTTATTTTTAAAATTTTTTTTTATAATGAAAGTTTTTATATATATATATTATTTATAAACTTATATACTAATTTTGTATAAAGCTTTTAGTAAAATTAGGTATATAAAGTTATATTAAAATATTTGGGATTGGATCTGAGTTATATATGTATTCTTTGGAGTCCTGACAGATCCTTTTGATTTCTGAAATGACATTATTACATCAAAGGTTCATATAAACAATAATACAATTGGACTAATAGAGTTATTTTCATAAAAATTAACTACAACAGAGCCAATTACTTACACAGATCAAGAAAATTAATGAAAGAAATGTAAAGAAAAATAAAAAAATATGCTCTAAAATCTTCATAATTACTATTAATCAATAATATGTTATCTTTATAGTATTTTATCTTGTTAATGCATTTTTTTGATTTAACTATAACTTTAAAGATAATAGTTTATCAAAAAAATTACTATTATAATTTTTTGAAGTATTAATACTAATTAATAATAATTATGCAACCAATTTTTTTTTTTGTTAATCATAACTTTTTATAGTAAGAATACATTTTTATTATATTTAGCAACCATATGTACAACTATTATCTCTCTAATATCAAGAATTATAGCAATCTTCTTGCATAGTAGCAATTTCTGATATTACTTCTAGCATTATTAATTATCTAAAAAATATTAAAGAAAATAAATAAACATTTTTTTTTTAGGGTGAATTTATTCCTCACCTCGGGTGAGATCTGATATTACTCACCCCTATCACGTGATAAATATTTTCGATTAGCTAATTTTTGATTGGCTAATTTTTTTAACTTAAAATTTATTCTCATGTAAAATTTGCTATTAAAAAAAATTCTGTAGTATAAAACACAACTTTTATATTACAAAATATTTGTATATTTATTCCTTCAAAGTTTATTGAATAGAAGAGTACAATACATTATTCAAAACTAAAACAAGTTTATTGTATTCAAAGCTAAAACTT
This sequence comes from Rhizophagus clarus, assembly GCA_015698045.1. NCBI lineage: Eukaryota > Fungi > Glomeromycota > Glomeromycetes > Glomerales > Glomeraceae > Rhizophagus > Rhizophagus clarus. Next base: position 686,653 of record BLAL01000016.1, on the reverse strand, counting down.
TTATCTTTAATCTAACTAGTGATAATGATGCGAAACTTAACAATAATGATAAAATGTGAAAAGTAATGAAACAAAAACAAAATAAACGGAAAAGAAGACAAGACCAAAAGGGAGCGAAATAACAATATGTTTGATGAAAGGAGAAAAAATGAAGGGAAGGTGAACAAAAAAACAAAAGAGAACAAAATTAAAACAAAGGGAAGGAGAACAGAAATGGAAGGAAAAATGAAAGGGTAAAGAGAAAAAAAATTAACATAAAAAAAAATGAAAAGGGGAAAGATCGAAAATTAAAATAAAAGGAAAAACAAGAGGGAGGTAACAAAAAAGAAGAAAATAAAGGAAACAAAGAGGAAAACAAAACAAAAATGAAAATAAAATGAAAGAAAGGTGGAAGAAAACAAAATCAAAAATAAAACGTAAAGATAAGATGAAAGAAAAAATTTTGTTAATAATGAAGATAAAGGGATACAGTAAAAAAAAAGAATGAAACGGAATACCCATCCATTTTGAAAAGATCCAGAAAACCTAAAAAAACGTGTCACAAAATAATAAAATCACCATTATAATTTTGTAATATAAAATGACAATAAAAAGGAAGACAAAAGGTAAAGAAGACAAAAACAGAAGACGAAAGAAAAGGGATGGAAAACAGATGGAAAAAATGGAAGAAAAAAAGAAAACAAAAAGGGAAAATGAAAGAAACAGAGGGTGAGGGATGAAAATGAAAATAGGAGAAAGAAACGAAAATGAAAATAAAATGGAAAGAAAAAGGAAAGTAAATAAAAAAGGAAAAATGAAAAGGAAAATGAAAGGGGGAAGGGAACAAATCAAAAATAAAACGAATACGAAAAGACAGAAGAAAAAAATTTTTTAGTAACGAAGATAAAGAGATACAGTAAAAAAAAAGGAATGAAAGCGGAATACCCACTTCATTTTGAAAAGTTCCAGAAACCCTAAAAAAACATGTCGCAAAAGGGAAGACGAAAGGTAAAGAGAACAAAAAAGAAGGTGAAAGGAAAAGGGAAGGAAAACAGATGGAAAAATGGAAGGAAAAAGCAAAGAAAAAAGAAAATAAAAAGGGAAAAACAAAAAAAACAGATAGGAGGGAAAACGAAAATAAAAACAAGAGAAAAAATGAAAGGAAAAGAGAATAAAGAAGTGAAAAACAAAAAGGAAAGGGACAAAAATGAAAGAGTATCAAAATCAAAAGTGAAATGAAGACAAAAAAAGAAAAAAAAAACAAAGACTGTGGTTAGTATCGGTAATGAACACAAGAATAAGAGAATACAACAAAAAAAAATAAGGCCGAGTACCCACCTTCTCTCTCAAAGAGTTTTGGCAAACCTAAAAAAAAGAGAAAACCAGGAGCAGCCGAAATCTAAAAAAAGAAGCCAAAACCTATAAAAATAAAAAGGAAGAAGGAATGAAATAAAGTTAGAAAATGAAACAAAAAAAATTAGAAATGAAAAAATAATAATGTACCTTCGACGCGAAACCAGAAAATCTTAATAAAGATTTAAGAAGGAAAAGAGAAAGAAATTAGGAAGCGAAAAAAAGAAGCAAAAATGAGAAAAACAGAAATATCAAACCTTTGACGCAAGGCCAAAGCTAACTGAAAAAGAGAAATAGATGTAAACAAATAACTGGTCGATATGATGTAATTGTAAAATTACATTAGCCAATCAAAATGTTTACATGTGATAAGGGTGAGAAATCACCCGGGTGAGAAATAAATTTTCTCTTTTTTTTATTACTAGTTAGAAAGCTTTGGTCATACTTCAAGTTATTTATGGAGAAAAAAAAGGTATATTTTATTAATAAATTAAAGCTTGAACCTGTTTCTACCTTCTATATAATTTATATGCTTATATGATTTGATTATTAATTTTTGTGTAATACTACTAATTTAGATAATGATTTTTATGTATCAACTTTTTTGCACTGGATCAATCATACTTATTTTTTTTTTTTTTTATAAAATTCTTTTAAAGACTTTGAAATAACCTGAAAAAATAAATGAAGAGTAATTATTGTTATATAAAAATATTAGTAAATATTATTAATATTCTTTTTTTTAGTTTTTTTATAAAAATTCTTTTAAATACTTTGGAATAATACTGAAAGATAAATGAAAGGTAAGATACTTTTTTATTATTATAAAATATAAAAAGAAGATCAGAAATCACATTTAATAAAGGAAAGTAAAAAAGCCTTATTAATCACATCTATAAATAATAATATTATATATACTGTAGATTAGATTATAAGAGGAGAGGAAGATCAGACTTTATATTTGCATCTAAATACATGATTTCTATTTCTTTTCTTAGTAAATATAACTAATACTTTTCATTCTTTTGGTTTTTGTAAAATCTTTTAAACATTTCAGAATGTCCTAAATAAAAGGTGGAAGTATTTCTTTACTGCTATATATAGTAACATTAGTAAATGTAACTAATGTTCCTTCCTTTTTATTATTGTTTGTTATTAATAAATCATATACAAATAGAAACTTTCTATATTAATTCCAACTATAATTAATATTACCAATAAGAATTTACCTTTTTAAAAACCCAATCAAAACTAAAATAGTATGTATAATACTTTACAAATAAATTTTTTTATTACTCCTATATTTAATTGAAATACTTATAAATATTATAAAATTTGACCGAGATATTAAAATATTATGTGATTATAAATAAAATTTGATTGTTGACTTTCCGATTTCGTGTAAGACGAACTGGAGAAAGATAATTTCTACATGAATATGTCGATCATCGAAATGTAGAAATTGCATATTAAAGAATTTTTGCTAGTTATAAAATTTTTTATTACTATGTTTCTTCATTATTTTTATGTGAGTCTTCTTCGACATGGTACTTTTATAAAAATAAATAGGAAGAACAAGTTTCTAAACTTTGAACCAATTTATTCAACAAAAGTTATAGTTATTTTTAGTTAACATCGAAAATTGATAACGACTTCCTTTATTTATTTATTACGGTGGCTACAAATTTGTTATTTTTTAATGATTCCTTTTTTTATATGATGATATCGTTTATTAAAATCAACTGCGGATAAATTTAATATTATCTTATCATGATTTAATTATACTTAGCAATTATTATTGCTTAATTTCAGGCGAGTTTAAATTTCATCATAATCGTTTTCATCATTCTCATGTAACAGAACATATGATCAATTGCAATAAAAAAAAATGTCGTAAATTTTACTATTATTTAAACTCAAATCAGTCAATATTTCCGCAATTTAATGGATACAAATACGGTATTTCTTCTTTCTGAGAATTTTTTTCTCTTTTTACTTTCCTTTTTCTCAGATAATTTTTTTTCTTGATCTTTCTCGCTATATATTTAGCCTATTATTAAATACTCTGAATAAAGAAAATAATATGTCCGTATCATCAGATGATAATAATTTATACGCTCTAGAAAATCAACAACATCAACAGCAAAGAATTGCTGTCCAAACCCTTGCTGCGCCAATCGCAACGGGTTTAACACAAAGAATATCCTTTCCTACTTCCTTTGCTGGAACTATTCCTCATTCAGTACCTCCAATAAAAATAAAGAGAAAACAAGTAAAAAACGCTTGTGGTAAGTAACACTATCATTTGTTTTTCCTCACGTAAAATTATTATATCTATAAAACGATTCGTTTTATTGCTTGTAACCTATTAACCTAATTTGGAGTAAAAAAAAATTGTACTACTTAATTCCGAGAGTTCGGAATTTGACATTTTGTGCAACAGTGTTTAACCATTTTTTTTTTAAACATATTGACATTAGTCAACTGTCAAAAGGCGTGCAAGAGATGTGATGATGGAAGGCCTTGCCAACGTTGTATAAAATACGAGCTTACTGAAACATGTAAAAGTTCTATTCGGAAAGAGAGAAAAAAAGGCGTCAAAAGAGGACCATATAAACGTCGTAATAGGAAAAAAGGTAAAAACCATATAATAAAATTTTCAATGTACTATGAATAATATAATTAATTTATTTTGTTTTATTTTTTTTTTTAAGACCAAGACAATAAATCTACTACATCAGCGAGTTCTACTTGTTCTGACGTTCCTAATGTACCTTTCTCTTATGGACAAATTGGTGAATTATCTGTCAATCCCGTTCCTGTCAATCTTCCGTCAATCCCTTCACAAATATTTGAAACACAAGTGACAACATTCGATGGTGTTGGGAAATTTATAATCATTCCTCAAAGTTCAGAAGGCACTTTATATTATATTCTTATGCCAGTTCAACAACAGAAACAAACTTCCATTTTACCTACTAGAATTTGTGCTAGTAAAGATTTAACTACTGACTTAGTTCAAGTTAAAGTCGAATCTGAACTTCAATCAGGAGGTTCTGATGGATTACTTTTAGAGGAGGGTTATAAATTAGCCGCAGATAGGGGAACAAATTGTGAAGTCACTCCAAATAAAGAAAAAGATAAATCAAATTTATCTGTTCTTTCTCTTGTATGTAGTGGTTTATTGAACCAAGATACCGTTTCTTATGAACAAGAAACAGTCGGAAATTCTTCTCAAGATGAAGATAATGAACCATTGAAATCTAGCATACCTAAACAATACACCAATACATCTGTTAGCCGGAATCTTGAAAAGCAACAAGACATTGCGGTAGAGTCCAATAGAAAGAACAAAATACTTGACTCGATTAAGAACAAAGACGTCAAAGAAAATTTAGAGGAATCACCAGAGTCAATGAATATAAATGTTACGTCTGGTGACAATCGAGATTCGGACAAGAATACAACACCACGAGTTTATAATTGGGACTATAATACTTCTTCATTTCAAACACCTTCTGTCGAGAATCCTTTGTTGTTATCGATTCCTGCTAATACTTATCCTGCTCAGTATATGCCAATAAAGCATGAATTCAATATTTGTGATATGAAATGCACGAGACAGCAATGTGAAGAATTTCAATTACCTCAACACAGCGACTCATTTTCTCAAAATCAAATACCAATGCGACAGCAATATTATGAAATAACTCCTTCCACTCCTCATTCTACTACGAATCCATCTAATGCCTATATGGCACAAAGTCAAACATCACCTTTCTACCAATTTACTGGTCAGCAATTGCCGCAGCAAATCACACCAACTTCCTTGTCATTTGCTTTTAGCCCTGGGATTTCTAATAATAATATCCCTAAATCACAAATTCGTTGCTATGCCAGCTTATCTGCCTCACAAAATGGCTCGGATGAATCTTCTCAAGGTCAAAGAATTTATTTAAATTATCAAATATAATTAAAAACAATACTTTTTGATGAAGTGTGGAGTTTTATGTATGTGTTAGTTTATTAAAAAGATTCAACTAAAACGAATGAGAAACTAAAGATGATGCAAACACTAATAATTTATAAAGCTATTTTCTTAGGGATTTTTTTTTTGCAACTTCAAAATCTTCATGGATTGTAAACGTATACCATTTTACTTTATTTTTTAGTTTTTATTTCTTTTTTTATGCGATTTTATCTTTTGTATTCTAGCTTTGAATTGTATTTAGGAACATCTATTATTTAGCAATATTTGAAATTACATATTCGAATAAAAATTTTTACGCGTTTTTAAACACTGCGCCACATCGAATTAGCCGCTTTTAATTAATCCCATCGTTTGTGACGCAAATATAATGTACACTCAGATGCAAAAATTATTTATAAATAGTTGATCGTAAACTTTTTCCATCTGGGGAATCAAAAACAATACTCTCATTATTTCGTTTGTCGCTTGTTCTATTGAAATGACATCTTACCCCGAGAAATCTCTTGAATCTACAAACACTACAAATAAACGCCAATTTCAGAAACGTCCACATAGATGTTACAATCACTTACATGATGTTTTAATTGGTCTTCAATCAAACCCATTGTATTTTCGGGAACCTTTTACTTTATTTTGGAAATGTCTCAAAAGCGAAAAAGGGTATATAAATCTAATTAATCTTAAAATGTTTCCCAATAAACGAACTTAAAATCCGTGAACTAATTAGTAATTTAATCTTAGAAAAGAACCACTTCGTTATCGGCCGAATGAATGAATGAACCAACAATTGTGAACAATTGAAAATAATTTTTCTTTTAAATCATTTTAAGAAAAAAAAAAAAAAAAGTAACAATAGGTTTTTATTATAGTTTAGATACAAAATCTCCCAATATGAGAGAAACATTCAAGGTGAGCACGACTTTATGAGTGTAATAGCAACGCATTATTTCATCATACAACATCCATTATTGGATGCATGTACATTGTGATTATGCTTCTTGTATGCTATAAGAAAAGAAATTCAATGAATCATTGATAAATTATAAATCTTACATATAAATCTTGTGAAAAAGAGATTTTTTTTTTTTGTGGGAAAAGTTAGATTTTTTTTTTTTTTTTTAAAAAAAAAAAAAAAAAAAAAAAAAAAAAAAAAAATGTAAAATCGTTCTGGGGCAAAGAATCTCTAATTTTCTTTTTTTCTTAAAAAAAATTTTTTTTTAATAGTGGGGTAAGAAGGAAAACAACCTTCTTTTGACAATATATGCAAAAATGTTTGAAAAATTAATAAATATAATATTTATAAGTATATATATATTTTTTATCCGAATTTGTATTCTTTCGATTAAAGAAAAAAAAAAAAAGATGCATGCAATGGGCAAAATATTAAACATACGCTTTGCAGATCGAAAGAAGGGGTCAATAACTCAATAGTACTATATAAATGATAGATAAACCAACGAAGTTAATTCGAGTTGTGGAAATGAGACCCGAAAGAGGATTATCTGTGTTTGATTGACACGTGCATATATGCGCTGTGTTGTTCCTTTGGGACATTACCCACTCTCAGGCTGGTAATTGCTTGTGGCTTGAGAAGTTGATCTAACCAGCTTTTTAACAGTTAGTCACGTGAATATGTAGGATCTCAATGGAATATGTTTCAAAAGAGAAGATATAGTAATTTATAAATCCATTTCCATACAATGAAAATTTTCTTATCTCCTCTTAAAAGCGAAACCTTAAACGGAATTTTCAACAGAAAAAGTTATTTATAACCTGATTACCTCTTAAACTTTTTGCTAAACTAAAATAATTTACAATTCCACCTAAATCAAGTTGTATTCAATTAACTCATATGTCACGAAATTTTTTTTGTGTTCAGTTTTATAAAATATATTTTGACTTTTTATCGATACAACAGCTAACAGCTTAAGTAATAGTTTACCTCCTTTAACTAAATCCGGTTTGTATTTTTATTTTATTGTACTTTTTTAATATAAAAAAAAAAATTTTTTATTTTACACTAATTTTTTATTTGTTCGAGTAATATATACAACAAACTCCTATTGATACAATACACCAAAATAATTTAATTTTGATTTTTTTTTCTTTATATTTTTTCCTACAAGTACTTTTTTTCCCTTTGAATATTTAATATATAACCAACTTCATAAAAAAAAAAATTTTTTTTTTTTTTTTTCTTTCTTTGAACAATAAAAAAAAAATTCGAAAACAATTCTATTATCATTTTATTTTCTTGAAAGTCCCTGCAATCATTTGTATCACGACTTTCTACTTTTGCCGTCTAAATTGCTAAGCCATTATAATACCCCTCACCCCACCTCATATTATTCAGACTATATATAGCAGCGATATTTTTGTTCTTTTTTTTTTTTTTTTTTTTTTAGCTTTGTTCACCGAACTATTTGAACAAAAATCTTGGCTGTGGTCTCTAAGCCAATTTTTCCCCCTTACCCCTTTGCAACGGCTTAGGGTTATTTCCAAATTAAAACTCGTTTATTGATGCGATAGTTTACATTTTGTAAACTTCTAAAATTATACGTATTTTTACGATTTTTAATTACCTTTTATAATTATATTAATATAATGACCACGGCCTCCGCGCCAGCAATGTCTAGTGAACGATTTCAAAATAGAAAAAATAGAATCGCGTCACTATCAAGTAAAAATGAAGAGGTAAATAAATAATTAACTAAATTTTATTACGTTTGTTTTAATGAGATGATACTTTTTCTTTTTTTTTTTTAAAAAAAAAGAGAATTGGTATTTTTTTAGTCTGTTTATGTAATTAAACAGCTAACGTACGATAATTTGTTTTAATTGATCATTTTTAACTTCATAATTCCTTTTTTTACCATCTTTCTAAACAGTTTCTGGACCAAATAAACAAATTACAGCATTCACATTCTCAAGCTTTATCTGTATTAAATAATCAATTGGAAACCATTCCCACAGATGACTCAGAACAAAATATTGATAATCTAGTTAATAATTTAAAATTTAATCAAAGGCGTAATAATAATTTACCTGCTGCACTTAGGTCAGGTAACGGTAAAAATCTTGAAGATGTAATGGAGGTAGAAGATGATTATAAAATGAATGAAACAGGAACAATTACTGCTGTTGATGATTCCTTATCGTCAAGGAAATCGGCAAAACTTGCTATGGTAAATCGTACTGTTAAAGAATTAAAGAAGATTGAATCTAATGGAGAATTGGATCGAAAATATTTTTCTGCTGAAAATAATTCAGATTCTGAAGATGTTAATGAAAATAGTAGTATTGAGGATAATAAAGATTTTGAAAACACAAATGATCGACGAAGAATTCATAAGGGTCATCTTACGTTAACTATTAATACTAAAACTACAAAATCATCATCACGATTAATAACACCAGAATCTTCTGATTCAGAATTTGATATTTCAAAATCACATATGCCTCTTGCCCCTACATTAGGTGGAAGTAGGAACTCTCTTCGTGTTGTACGTCATAGTTCTGCTGAACATTATAATGGTAATTTATCAGAACGACGTGGTAGAGGTATATTTTCAATGGATGATGTCATTGAGGAAGAAAGAGGAGGTTCTTTATCAGATGTAGCTGAACAGAGTGAAATTGGTACTGAGAATATTAATCGTATGCGGGGTAAACAAATAATCTCTGCAAATGGTAGAAAACGAACACAAAAATATATGGATGAAAATGATGTTCCTAAAACAATTAAAGTGCATCGAAGACCACAAACAGATGATTCATATGATATTCCAGATGATAATAGTAGTGTAATGTCAACTGATTCTTATCTTCAAATAGAAGAACTTCGGGCACGTATTCAAAAACTTGAGTCAGAACGTATTGATGACGGTATGTTTTATTATTTTTAAATAATAAGTAATGAAGTAATAATAATCGTAATAGTAATCATAATAAAAACGATAATAAATAATTAATGATAATTTATTTACTTATAAACAGAAATTATGTCTGAACGAAAAAGTCAGAGAAGAAAGAAACATCATTCTGATTCAATATCACCTGCTGCTTTGTCTCCTGATAGTTCTCAAGGTGGAACCAGTTCGACTACAGGTGTTCCAAGACGTTCTTTGGCATTGGCCCAACACCAAAAACATTTGCAAAATGCTTTTGATATGTTTGAAAAAGCATTTACTACAGATTATCCAGTTGATGATTCTTCACCTCCACCTTCACATTCAATGGCAATGGTAGTGTCATCAGCACTTTCATTAAATCAAAAGTTGCGTTCAATTATGACACAAATGGAACTTGATGGTCAACTTTCTGAAAGAGGAATGAAGGCATTATTAAAAACGAGTGATGAACAGGTCCGAAGTTTAACTGAATGTTTGTTAGCACTTGCTCCTCTTGCTCCAAAAAGAGTATCAACAAAGAAAATGGAGAGAGATCATCTTGGTATAAAAGGATATGCTTATTATCCTGGTGATTCATTGCAAATGCCTGCTTCTTCACAATCCACACGATCTATCTCTCCTCCTATACCAAGAATATCATCTGCTCCAGTTATTGCCCCTCATGAATCACAGATCAGTGAACATGATCAGCTACATGATCAATCCTCACGAAGAGTTTCCCCAGTTCCTTTATCTGATCAATCATCTCCTCCTAATTCATATTATGCTCCACAAAGAGCCACATCGCGTTATAGGTCTTCCTCACCAATCTTACAGCCAGAATATAATGAGTCACAAATTTCATCTACACGTGTATTAGAACGAAAAACACGTCGTTCCTCTGGTACTGCATATCCTAGCATAAATCCTTCACCTTCTCCGCCACCAATGCAACATCCACCTACACATTATGATCAGTCGGGTTCGCGTGTTTATTATAGCGAAATCCCACGTGAAGCACCTCGTGAACTACCTCGGTTACAAAGATACAGCATACAAGGTTATAGTAATATTTCACCCCAGCCGGCCTCTTCGGCATATCAGAGAACTGCATCGCGTCCATCATCACATATCCGAACCGATGAATTATCTCATCCTTCTAACCATCACGCTCGAACATCATCTACATCATCTACATCATCTATTCATCGTTCTTCATCGGGAAGGTCATATACGTCACGTGTTACCAATGAAGAATATGTAAGTAGCCCAGCTTCAGCTACAAGATCACAACCGCGATATGAGTATACTCGAAGGTATCCTTCTGATGGTCAATCTCCAATAGACAGACGTCCAACACCTGGAATGGAAATGGATCGAAGATATTCAAGACGTATGGTAAATCAAATATACGAGCCTGAAGATGGTTATGATGGGTCAAATGGTTACGGAGAAAATATTTCTGAAAGAGACTATGTTAGAGATGATAAAATGGGAATAAGAAGAAACATCTCTAACGGTAGCAGTACCTTTAGGCAAAAAATGGTACCTGCCCAAGAACAAGAAGTAATCAGTAATGTTGGAGTAGGTAATGAAGAAAGTCGGAGTGATCAGCAAAATGATGAAATAAATGATCAAAATGTCCAAGTAAACGGCACGAATGTTGAAAATAGTGAAGAAAATGATGGATATATATGATGATGATCGTATCCCTACCACTTGCAATTATTGCTCATTTTTCTTCTCACAACAATATTGAACTTTATATTTGCAAGCTGGTCTTGACACGCACGTGGAATACTTTTCTTATAAATATTTAATCAAAAAATTATTTCGTTGTAGATATTTTTTTCTCACATTTATTATATTTAAATATTATTATTATTCGCATATGTTTTAACAATTATGTTTTTTCCCAACTTTATTGAATTATTTATTATTTATATGTTTTTATCCCTTTTCATTATATAAGTTTTTTTTTTTTTTGGATATAAATATAAATATTCAAAAAAAAACCAAATTATTGATTATTATCAAATTTAAAATTATATATTTACACATATATTATCCTTCGTTATTTCATTATATTATTTAGCCAAATTGCATTATTTTATTGATCTATATTTTATCAGAAAAAAGCGACAAGGCGATTATTTAATCTAAAAACAAAATCTTATCTTTCGAAAGAAAAAAAACTATTTATCACTATCATTATTTTTATGACAAAATTATTTTCAAAATGTATAATTTTTTTTTTTTTTGTAAAAAATATTTTCATTTTACCACGATTATTTTATATATTACATTTTTTTGTTTTTTTCCTAAAAAAAAAAAAAAAAAAAAAATATTTTGTAAATATTTTTTTTTTTTATTTTTTTATTTTTTTTTTTTTTTTACTATCGACTTTCTTTCGAAATGAATTTAATGAAAAATCTAATTTTTTACTCAACTACATCTAAGAGTGTGCTCATAATATTTTATTGTGTGATTGTGTGTGATGATGTATTTGAATGATTACCTTTACTTGTGTAAATAAATTAACTATTATGTAAAAGATTTTACTGTTCTGATCCAGATTTCCAGGTTACGTACATCGATCTATTTTAAATAGAAATAATTTTTTCCATAAATATAAGCATTAGACAAAGCAAGTGATGTCATTAAAATAGGTAAAGGTTTCCTTGATTTGATTGATTTTTCAGCATTAAATAAAGTGTATATTAATGACCAAGCTTTATAAGAAAGAATAATTCAAAGTTAGTTTTCAAGAAAAATATTACACAGCGATTTAGTAAACTAGAAGAAAAGTACAAACAAGTCGTAGTTCCTCCTCCATTGAAAAAATCACCTGTATAAGTCATATATCTATAGAATTAAAATGATTATTTTAGGGATAATTTGAGAAATAAAGAAAAAAGGTAATGAAATTGATGATTTATAACTACCCTGAAAAAGAAAATATTAAACCAAAACCTACAACTGTCCAAATCGATGGCATTCCAGGATATTGTCTTACTGCCATTCCTGAAGATCCTAAACCTTTTTTTTTTTAAAAAAGAAAAATAAATAAATAAAAAATTTAGTTTCTTCAACGCTTTTCTAGTTTAAATTCACAAATAATAATTTAATGTACATAACGTCGCCATTGTCCAAGCTGGATATGGAGTATCAGCCAATTTTTTAGTAATAGAATCGTTTTTCTCCGTCGACTTATTATTTGTTTCAGAGGCATTCATTTTTAGGGAACTGAATTGAATGTAGATGTAGATTTAAATAAATAATCTTTCACATGACATCATTTGCTATATAATGTAGATCATTCTCACGTGATGTAAGGCGGAATAACGTGAATTATCATAACAGATAATCGCAATGCTTCCTTCGTTCATGGCTGGTGATAGTAAATATATTCGTAATGCACTTTTACTAGAAAATCACAGTTTCACATCATGTAACATACTTTGGTTCAATCAATGTTTTTTTTTTCTTCCAAATAAGTTCCGCAAAATTTATTTACAAAAGATAGCGGAATGTATTTTTACTTTTACCAATCAAAGAAAATTTTATGTTCTAGCATTTCAGTAACATGATCTTTAAGTCAGGATTTAATAGTTTATTCAATGCTTTTTCTTTCTAGTTGGTGGTGTATTGTCATTCAAACCAAGTACTAATGGATTCTTTCATACATAAAACAGTGTAATTGTGAAGAACATCCTTGTTTAATTCGATTATACCCTGTGTGCAGAAATCATAAATGTAATCATAACCAATTAAAAGCTCACTTAAATGTGAAAGAAATTTATTATTGTTACCTTAACAGTGAGTAGTTCAACAATGCTGAGGATTTTAGTGAATGTTGCATACTCAAATGGATAACTAACTCTCAGTACTCTTTCAGCAGCAAAAAATTTTGGAGTAGCCAAATTTACTCTATAAAGTTCACCTTCATGCTCTGCATGCATAGAACTTTGTCAAAAGTGCAAAGAATTTCAATAAATCATAGCAAAGCAGAAAACTTACTATGTACAACATATATCAAAACGTAATATTGTGATGCTATCGTTGCATCTCCATTTCTGATGGTCCAGAACATCTCACATATCGCATCCACAGAGTTTCGAAAGCATTTTAAAGATTTTTATGGTATTTTGGAATCAGTATCTTTGAATGTTCTCAAAAAGCAGGAATTTCTGATTAACACAATCATAATTAAAAAGAATTTTATCTGCTTTACGTGCAGAAGAAAAAGTATAGTAAATTAATTCACGACGCTACTTAAATAACGGAACTTCGTTTTCATTTCTGCTCAAGAAAATCTAGTTAGGTTCGTAGTCATTGTGGAATTTTTGATTTTATTCTCTTTTGATTTACCATCTGCTAATAAACAAATACGGAAAGCAAAACTTCAAAATCTCAAAATCCGGAGACACAATTGTTGATTATATGTATTCTCATTCATTGACAGGTCAAGTTTTTTTCATATCCAACTCGCAATTGCATAAGTTTGATTTCAAGTAATCTTCTTACAAAGTCAAATTGTTCTGAATCTGATTTTGGCAGCTACTTTTAATTCGTTAAAAGTTTTCCTATCTGTCAGGAAATGATTTAAGCTTAATTTAACAATATTAGCATCAGCCAAGCTGTTTTAACAAGGGTGGTTTCAGTTATAATCAACTATATAAAAATCATTATAATACCTTCTTCAGAATCTTCAATTGTAAAAGACTCTTCTCTTCTTTTAATGATTGTTGCATCTGTGCTTCTCGTTCAACCATTATATATATATATACAGTATATATATTATGATTTCATTAAATTTTAAAATTCACAATGATCTTTAGAACACCAGTAAAGTTTCCAATTAAGTATTAAGTTACCATACATTTCATACCATTAAGAAATGCTCTAATTTTTCATCTTCGTCTTCATTCTTGTTTTCTTTATAACGTTATAACTTCTTTTAGTTATTTACTGAATCTGTTAAATCTGAATGATCTTTCTGTAAACCACATCGCATGTAACATATCAGTTACTTGTACATCAATCTGTTTAGCTTACAATATATATAAACTAAACTCACCCTTTTGTTAGACTTACTCTAAAGATTCCAGTAACAGACCCAATTCCTAGAGAGTTTTCTGAGAATATTGAAGTAATTATATTAATTATTTATCCCTACTAGTCATCTTTGATTTACAGTTCTTATCCTTCTGATCTTTTTCCCACTTTCTTGTTAGTTTGTAATTATTGCCCTAATAAATAAAGTAAATGATTAAATAGTTAGCAATATTTTAATTAACATATTCCAAATTTCCTATTTAGTTTTTTATCTCATCAGGTCAGCTAATTAACTTGAATATCAGGCAAGCTAATTTGTTATCTGATATCCTAATGCTAATTATGTAACTTGGCTAATTAATTTAAATTCCTCATCATGCTACTCATATTATATATTTTTAGCAAAAAAACATCTTAATTTTTTTATATTTATCTAATGCTTTTTTCTTTTTTTTTTCTTATATTTAATAATTGATACTACTAAGATATAAATCTGTTTTTAATTAGAATGACTTTTTATTGCTTTTCTTTAAAAAAACTAAAAAGCTTCATTTCAAATATGCTTATTTAAAACATTTATAAAGGATATACTAATTTTGATAATTTTATATAAGTCTAAAATGGATTTTATTACATTACTTTTAAGTATAAATTATTTTGGTTAGTGATCAGATTTTTCTTTTTTAAAATATTTTTAATTAGCTTTTTTTACAGTTTAAATTTATATTTTTTTTTTATATACATGTATATAAAAAAAATAAAAATATTAACTTTTTAATAAATTTTATTAAAATATAATAATAAATATACAAATAAAGAGTACTATAATTTTTTCAGATAGAAATATATAAAAAAAAATAAAAAAAGGAAAATTAAACTGCAGATTAAAATAGAATTGTGAATATCTAATAATATAAAGATTATAAAAGATCTGTACAAAATTATAAGTATTTTGTTATCCTAAAATTAATTAAATTTGCTAAAAATTAAATATTATATACAAATTATATATTAATTTACTAAAATTTAACTTATAACTTTATAGTTAATTAATAATTATTTTTTATACTTATTAAAATTTATTTATCATATAAATTTTTTTAAGTTATAAAATTTTTACATAAAATAAAAAATTTATTTTATTTTTTTTTTTTTTATTATCAACATGGTAGGTTGTGGTTGATAATATAAATATTAAGAAATACATTAAAATCTACATATATATAGACTATTTATAAAATATTTCTCTATTAATTATATTATTTATGCTATTACTCCTAAAGGAATACAGTGACTAGAATGGTAACATAAGTCACAAAAGACTTAAAAATTTAACCAATGACCATCCATATTAAAATATCCATCCATCCAAGTCTTATATCTACTTAATGCATTATTCAGACCATTAATCTTACTATTAATTTTATTTTCCTTAAATTTTAATTTTTTTTGTTGAGAATCTATACCATATGATTGTTCTAATTTAAATTAATAAATATTACACTATTTCTAAATCAGATGTTTAAACTGTAAAACTAATATATCAATAATTTCTTTTATGATTTTATATTTAGTTCAGGAATTTTTAAATCTTTTAACATGTCACTGAAACTTTTAGGTATAATACCTTTAACTAGTCATAATATTTCAGTATTTGAGAAGTTCTAATAATCAAGATTATCTATAATTGTAATAACCTCATTAGGATCAATATTAAATGTTATTCTATATATATGAACAGAATTATCAGTTGAAATAACTGATTTTTAAAATTATGAACTATTTTTGCTCTAGTATTTTGTGTAACTGGATATAATCATAAATGTTAATAAATTTCTAATTTAATATTATATAAAATACATCTTTAACTACCAGTGTAAATTGATAGTAATCTTTTACATAAGTTATCTTAGGTAGGTAATTCTTTAACACATATTTTGATTTTAAGTAAGTTAAATTTGAAATCAAATACAATTGAATTAAATTTATCTTTAATATATTTAAAAGTAAGGGATTAATCAAATAGTTCTAAATCAAAAGATGAGGTAAAATATTTATTTCTATTTAACTTTAAAAATTGTTTGATATATTGTGTTTCTTTAATATCTTTTACTATAAGTGTGATATTTTTCTTTTTAGGTTTATGATTTCAATATATTATACTGCTATAAGAGAGTAATTTAACATCAATTACTAAATATTTTTTATTATATGCTTCTTTAGCTAATTTATCAATGATATTATTATAATCATCAGATTCATGGACTTTCACTTTCTGTAACATCATAACTAAGTCTTTAAATCTAATCAATTTGATGAATAGTATTTACAAAATACTATATTATAATTTCAGTTTTTGAACTGCAAAAATAGATAATGTATTAATTTTAATTACTATTTGAAAATCTGTACAAATTGTAACCCTTATATTTCTATCTAAATATAATAGTGTTATTATAATAGCTATTAACTCTGCCTTGATCACTAATGGATTATCTTGAATTTGATACTGACAAATGAAATTAGTTTCTATAATTTTAAAAGCACTATTCATACTAATACTAGTTTTGAAATGTTTTTTAAAGGATTCATTCATATATATAGTTAAGCATAATTGATCTTTTACTAGTGTTCCGCACAAATCAAATTAGACCAAATCAAGTTAGATTTGAAATTTGATTTGATCAAATTAAATCTGAAAAGTTTGAATTCGGATTTGAATCAAACCATTCAAATCTGATTTGAAATTTGATTCGAATTTGATTTGATTTGATTTAAATTTGATTTGATTCAAATCAAATTCAAATTCAAATCAAATCAAATTCATTCAAATAGATTTGTGATTTGGTTTGATTTGTTGAATTTTAAATAAAAAAATGCGTTTTGCAATGCAATACTAATAAAAAAAACATTGCGAAATGTTTTTTTTTATTTAAATAAAAAATGCATTTTGCAACGCATTATTAATAAAAAAACGTTGTAAAACGTATTTCTTTAGTGTGTTTAAGGAGGGTTGGACATCATGTGGTTGCAGTAACTACCAATAATATTTACGGTAATTACAGGACCTTGAATAATACTAATATCAGATATAACTCACATACAGGTTTGTGTAGAGTTTATATGAAATTACTTTTTAAACCTACAAATTGAGTTTACGTAGATCGGTCAATTTGGGAGTAACTTATATATTATGTTTGCATAAAGTTTATAATAGATATACGTGGATTTATTTTTAAAAAATACTAATTTTGGTAAATTAAATTACTCGGTATTTATCAAATTTATTTTATTTTATTTATTTTTTCACTTTTTTTTGGTATTTTATACCAAATTTATTTATTTTTATTATTCTTTTTTCAATTTTTAATACCCTAATTCCAAAAGTCTGGTCGTATTTTTCACCTGGTAACACTACAAAAAATAAAAAAAAAATAATTAATTAGTTAAAAAAAATACCAAAAAACACTTTTTCCACCCTCCCTTATCTTAATTCCAAAAGTCCGGTCATGCTTTTCGTCTGGCAACACTACAAAAAATAAAAAAAAATCAATACTTAATTAATTAAAAAAAAACAACGAAACACCTCCTCCAACTCTCCCTTACCTTAATTCCAAAAGTCTGGTCATGCTTTTCATTCGGCAACACTACAAAAAATAAAAAAAAACAATTAATTAGTTAAAAAAAATACTGAAAAACACTTCCCCCACCCTCTCTTACCTTAATTCCAAAAGTCTGGTCATGCTTTTCGTCCAGCAACATTACAAAAAAATAAAAAAAAAGGTTAATACTTAATTAATTAAAAAAAAACAACGAAACACCTCCTCCAACCCTCCCTTACCTTAATTCCAAAAGTCTGGTCATGCTTTTCGTTCGGCAACACTACAAAAAAATAAAAAAAAGGTTAATACTTAATTAATTAAAAAAAAAATAATGAAACACCTCTCCCAACCCTCCCTTACCTTAATTCCAAAAGTCTGGTCATGCTTTTTGTCCGGCAACCTACAAAAAAATAAAAAAAAAGGTTAATACTTAATTAATTAAAAAAAACAACGAAACACCTCTCCCAACCCTCCCTTACCTTAATTCCAAAAGTCTGATCATGCTTTTCATCCGGCAACACTACAAAAAAATAAAAAAAAGGTTAATACTTAATTAATTAAAAAAACAATAAAACATCTCCCCCAACCCTCCCTTACCTTAATTCCAAAAGTCTGGTCGTGCTTTTCGTTTGGCAACACTACAAAAAATAAAAAAAAAACAATTTAATTAGTTAAAAAAAATACTGAAAAATACTTTTCCCACCCTCCCCTCCCTTACCTTAATTCCAAAAGTCTGGTCATGTTTTTCATCTAGCAACACTACAAAAAAATAAAAAAAAAGGTTAATACTTAATTAATTAAAAAAAACAACGAAACACCTCCCCCAGCCCTCCCTTACTTTAATTCCAAAAGTCCAGTCATGCTTTTCATCCAGCAACATTACAAAAAGTAAAAAAAAAGTTAATACTTAATTAATTAAAAAAAAAATAACGAAATACCTCCCCCAACCCCTTCCTTACCTTAATTCTAAAAGTCTGGTCATGTATTTTGTCTGGCAACACTACAAAAAAATAAAAAAAAATAATTAATTAAATAGTTAAAAAAAACACTGAAAAATACTTCCCCATTCTCCCTTACCTTAATTCCAAAAGTCCGGTCATGCTTTTTGTCCAGCAATACTACAAAAAGTAAAAAAAAAGTTAATACTTAATTAATTAAAAAAAAACAACGAAACACCTCCCCCAACCCCTCCCTTACCTTAATTCTAAAAGTCCACTCATGCCTTTTGTCTGGCAACACTACAAAAAATAAAAATAAAAAATAAATAATTAATTAGTTAAAAAAAACACTGAAAAATACTTCTCACCCTCCCTTACCTTAATTCCAAAAGTCTGGTCATGCTTTTCGTCTGGCAACACTACAAAAATAAACTGATAAATGATTAAAAAAAGATTGGATATTCGGATTATCTGATTAGATTGGCAAGTCACATGACCTTGCCTTTATACTGAATAATTCATTATAGCGTTAACGAATTTTTTAAAATTTTTTTTTAACTAAGATGTAAGTTTGTGTAGCGTTACTATAAAAAAAAAGTTGTGTAGAGTTAATAGTAAACGCATGCAGATCCTGTAATTACGTTTAACCAGGTCATGTATATTTAATTCGATTTGATTTGGATTTGATTTGGATTTGTCAGATTTGATTCAGATTTGATTGAATTAGTTTAAGCTAATTTGAATTTGATTTGAAATCGAATCAAATCTTTTTTTTTTAATTTGAATTTGAACTCAAATCTTGTTTTAAAGTTTGGATTTGATTTGCAAATCAAAATTATCAAATCAAATTAAATCAAAATTCAAATCAAATTCGAATTAATTTGATTTGATCAAATCGTTTGCGGAACACTATCTTTTACTATATCTTGTATATTTTTAAGTTAGTTACATAAAAGTATAAAATGGAAAAATTCTAGTATAATTCTAACAAATGCTTTCTAAGAATTAGTTGCATTATATTTGATTCTATTTTCTATCATAGTTATATATTCAAATATTGAAGAATCCAGTATATAAGCATCTTGTATAAACTGTGCTTTAATATTAATAGTCTTTTTTTTATCAATAAATAAAGATACCTATTATTAGCTGAATTCCTTTTACTTCTTAATTGTATATCTTTAAGTTTATAACAGTATGCTAAATTAACACTGACGCTTATATTAATAGAAAAATAGAATTATTGTTAATATTATATATCTAATATTCTACCATAAGGGATTGATCAATTGACAACATATAACTAAAATATAAAGAATCCAACTTATCACTATAAATGGCTACCCATTGTTTTTTTCTCAATTTTTTGTTTAAAGTATTATTACCTTATAAATAGTATTGTCTACTAATTATAAATTTAGGCTTAATTTTTCTTAACACTATAATATTTATTATTGTCCAGAGTGAAGCGAAAGACTATATATATTTATGAAAGATAATGGTTAATTAAGGTCATGTAGTAATATTCATTTGTCTGCATACATTACGTCACTTAAATTTTGTATTACATTAGCAAACAAAAATAAAAATAAAATTGCAATATACTAAATATAACACAATAAAATAAATATTTCGCTCCAGACTCTCAACAGTTTTTGTTTCCCTAATATAATATTATTCTATTCTTTTAAACCAATTTAATTTACAATCTTTGATATTAATATCCAACTGAATTTGTAAATTTAAATATGTAAGAAAATGTATATTATCAGCAGACATTATTTCAGTTAACTTAAAAAATAAATATTATGGCATTGTAGAGTATAATTCATTCTATCTTTAAATAATGTATCTATATCTAATACTTATATTATGGGTAATTATCCTTTCATGATTTTTCACTCAACATTTGATTAGTATGTAAGATTATTATTATACATAATAGTTAAAATACTGGCAATTAAATTATATTTAATCTTTAAATCTTTCAAGTGAATTTTCCACTCTATTAATACATTGGTGATAGATAATGTTTTTATTATAACCGAATGATACTTAATTTAAACAAAATATCAAATAAATCTTTATTCTGAAATTAATTTTATAATCTAGTAACTTGATACTAGAGTTGGATGGTTGATATATCCTTAACTACATAATCTAAACTTAAATGAATCATACAATTCAGTATCATTATTATTAAATTAGTTTTTTTTTTTGAATAATATATACACTAGAATATTGAGAATCAACACTTATTTATCATTAAAAATAATATATTGTAATTTATATTCAATACTAGAAATGATAATTGCATTATAGATCTATTTTATCATCTTATCTGTAAACTGCTTATTTCTAATAATTTTATTATATCCTATGATAATGTTTTTACACTAATTAAATACATATACTTTAAATAAATTAAGATTCATTAGAATCCAGAAATATACATATTGATATAGGGGTAGAGTCTATCAATATGTTGTTATCATAAAGGAGTTGGATGGAGTAAGATTTTAATTTGCGTATAATTTAAAAGTTTTTTATCTATAATTAGTCAAAAATTTTTATATGTAGAAGTTTTAATTTACGTATTTTAATCTATATTCTTTTTAGCTAAACATATATATACTGTTGTAAAAAATTATTTGATATACTAAAATATAATTTATTAATCTTAAAATTTACAGTTTTATAGTTTTAAATTTTTTTTTTTAATATTTTTTTTTTATTAGTTTTTTTAGTTTTTATAACTGAAATTTTTTTATTTTAATATTTTTTATTGGTTTTATAAACTGAATTTTTTTTTTAATATTTATATTATTAGTTTAACCAAAATTTTTTTAAAAAAAAATTTTTTATAAACTGAAACTTTTCTTTTAAAAAAATAAATAGTTAAGAAATTTATTTTTTTCATTTTTTCTTTTCCACTGATTTAAAAAATAAAAAAAAACTATTTATAAAAAAAAACTATTTATAAAAAATAAATTTTAGAAACTAGCAGACTCTTACAAATATGGTGAGTTAAGTGTAAGAAGCAGAATTCAGGAAATATTAATAAAATTTTACTAACATTTTTTTTGGTTTTTTAGGTACCTACATGACCAAGATTATTTTATTTTTATAACTTATTACATTGGTAAATTTCAAATTTTTAGAAATTTTATCAAAAAATGCTTATTAATATTTCATAATTTCTTTTTTATAGATTTTAAAATTCAATCAAAATTTGAAATTTGAGACAGGTAAGTATTTTTAAAAGGGAAATGAGTGGGTTTGATTTTTTATATATTAAAGAGTAAAATTTACTAATATTCCTTAACTTCTCTTTTGTAAAATTTGGAATTCAAGATGATTAAGTATATAAACTTATTAATTAGATTTAACATAATATACATAGATTTATTTACTTTTGATATTTTGTAATATATGTGTATTACCTTTTTCTTATTTTATACTAACAATTACAGCTTTTCTTGATTAGATAGTAAATAATACAATACTTTTTTTATACTTAAGGAATTGTAGGATAAGTAGTTATAATTTTCTTTTTTAATTAAACATTGGGATTCAGTAGGGTCTACTTAATTTATTGGGAATTAGTATCATAGTTTAGCTTGTAATATTCTGTAGTTGGTTATAGCTCTATAGTTAAAACTTTACTATAGACTCACACTTTATGAAGTATTTAATGTAATTCTTTTGTATTTTATATTATCTTGTCCCTATGAAAAGTAATTGTACTTAAAATATACTCAAATTATTATTAAAATATATTTAAAATAAGTATCAATTTTAATTTATGATATACTTATAATGTACTTTAAATGCACTTAAAATAATCTTAAAATATACTTTAAATGTACTTGTTTTTTGCTTAAATACTTAAATTATATTTAAATTGAATTTTAAGTACAATTTAAATATGTTTTTTACATAATTAAAATATACTTAAATTTTAATTTAAGTATATTTTAAGTATATAAAAAACATACTTATATAGTACTTATTTTTAATTTAAGTATAATTTAAGAATATTTTAAACATGTAAAAAATATATTTAAATTATATTTAAAATTTATTTTAAATGTAATTTAAGTATTTAGACAAAAAACAAGTACATTTAAAGTATATTTTAAAATTATTTTAAATACATTTAAAGTATATTATAAGTATATCGTAAATTAAAATTGATACTTATTTTAAGTATATTTTAATAACAATTTAAATATATTTTAAGTACAATTACTTTTTATAGGGTGTAAATAAAAATTAAAAATTAAAAATTAAAAAATTAAAAACTATAGCCTCAACTTTATATCTTTTATAAATATCTTGATATACAATCTGTTGATTATAATGGCATTTGAGCTGGTTGTTTTCTGGACAAGTTCTAACTTTATAATTGGTAGAGTCACATATATGACAAGTAAGTGCATTTATATCAACAAAATGTAGTTCTTTGTTATTGAAGGTAAAATAGTTCTCCTTTGCAGTATTTATATCTTTTATATTATTGAAATAAAACTAAACAAAGCATTCTTTTTCATAATTCTGAGAGAAATGGTTTTGGGAAACAAATACTGTCTTGATCTTTATACACTTAACTATTTCCAAAAAATTACTTCCATTCATATCTTTAGATAAATTTGTGAATTTTAATATATACTTAAAATGGTAATTATGTTCTTTTTTTATAAGTATACTGCAAAAAATTTGGAATATCTTATTCAAAAATTTCATAGACCATTTTTCTTTAAGGGCTGCCTTTAAATCTTTATTAGCAAAAATAACTGCAACTTTATAATATAAATTTTTTACTGCGAATTTGATATTTTTCACATAACCTAATGATTGTAAATATTGCTTATGAGCTAATCTGCCTATAAACGACAGAAAATTACTATGTAAATTCCAGGAACAGTTATTATAAAAATAGCAAAATTGGCTAAATTTTATGAGCTATAAAAACCGCAGATCATCATGCTGTGGCACTAAAATTCACATGATGAATCCTTAAATGTCAGAGATAAAAAAAATAAAAAAAATCAAGAAATTTATTTATTTGTTCGAAACTTTACTTTGAGGCAGCGTCAGATTTGGCAGGTATGTATATATATGTATGCGAGAATTTCAAGTCATATATTACAATCTTTTAATAAATACAAACACTTAAAATTATGTTTTTATGTATTTTATACGTTTAAAATTACTTGTTTTATATAATTCTAATATTTTCTCTTGCTTTTAGTTCACATGTTACCATGATTTTCTTCTATTTTTACAAAGAGTAACCCATAAGCTAATTTCAAATGGTGGGAGTTTTGGTATATGTATTCTTATCTAGTTTTTCAATTTGAGTACATCACACAAACTTTTAGTGTTAGTTTGCAAATTATTATTAGCTTTTTGAAAATGTTGTAACAAAAATATAAAAAAAAATAGCATACAATTACCAGAACAATAGGTAATAACAGCTTTTAGAAGAACTTATATAGCAGATAGATTATTTTAGGTTGATTTTTTTATTTTTAGATCTTTTCTATTTGTACGTTAGTTACGTTCATTTTTAGCCAAAAAACCATTGCTTTGACAATAATATTTGAATAATTTTTATGAGTGAACCAATTTTTACTGAATAATGAATATTTAAGACATGGTAGGTGTCAGATTTTAGCGTTTTTTGTGAGTTACTATGTGAAAATTTTTTTCTTGATATTTTTCTTGGCATTTTTAAGTTTCATCACATGACTTAGTACCACAACATGATTTGTGATAATTTTGATTGGCAAAATTTTGCTTATTTAGTTTATTTTTTGCAATAAAATTTCCCCAAATTTTTATAGTAATTTTCTGCTGATCATAAGCGGATCAGATCTTAAATAGATCTTTTTCAATATTTAGGAAGATTTTACTGAAATCTTACATTTAGACTCTAAAGAAATGCTGTTAAATTTTAAGCAAAAATTCACTTTTCTGAACCTAATGTACTCAAGTTATTTAAAATTAAAATTTATTTAAAGATTTGAAAAACTAATATTTTATGTATCTCAAAATAAAAATCTATGCGTTTAAGTTTGTATTCATTTAAAAACAGCATATATCCAAGATCTTTTTATTTAAAAAAAAGTAATACTAAAATGTTAATAAATATTTTGATTAAAAAAAGTAAAATTAAAAAAATTCTGAAAATTTACTAACAATTTACATATCCAACTAAGATCTTAGTCATTTAAAAAAAAAATAAAGAAAAATTGAAATGTTAAAATTTTCATTAAAATAATTCAAAAAATATATTTACCTTCCTACCAAATTCTCATATGCAGCTTAAAAAACAAAAAAAAATTATAAAAACATTTTGCTAAAAAAAATAATTTTTAAAATTATTATTGAAATTTTTTACCAAAATTTTTGGCTATTTAAAGATCCACATACTCTAAGATTTAAAAAACATCATTTGAAAGAAGAAAAATAAGATAATAAAATATAAATAAAGTTTTATCAGAATAATAAATAAAAGAAATATCAAAACTTATTTAAACCAAATTTACATTTCAGATTTGTCTAAAAGTTGAGTTCTTGAGTTCCAAATTTTTATTTAAAAAAAAGAAACAGAACATTATTAGTAAAAGTTAGCTAAAAAATTGATCAATATAAAAATAAAACATTCTTCACCATATTTTTAATACATTGTTTAAATACTAAAAGAATTTGCTATCTATAAAAGAAAATAACAAAACATTAATTAAAAGAATTAATTTAAAGCAAAAAAATTCTTCTTATCAAATTTCAGATATCCTGTCTATAAAATAAAATATCAAAATATTAGAAACTGTTTATTAAAAAAAACTGACTATTTATAAAATAAAAAATAAATTGTTAGTGAAGTTTGTTAAAATAATAAAAATTAAAAAAAAATAAATGTTAATAGTATGTAAAATATCTCATTATATTAGATATGTTTCTAAGTGAACTGAAAGACTTATTTAAAAAAAAGAGATAATGAATATTAAAATCTATAAAAAGAAGAAAAAAATATTTCATTGAAGATGTTACTTAATTAAGAAAAATCTTCTTTTTATATTGATTTCAAGCTGTATTTAAATGTCTAATGGTATTTCTATAAAAAGAAGAAAAAAAATAATTCATTAGAAATGTTTTTTAAATAAAAAAAATACTCTTTTTCTATTTACTTTGACTTTATGGCACTTTTATTTTGTAGGTGTAGTTTTTAGTAGGGTGTGATAGTTTATGCAGTGATAAATAGAGATCAGCTACTAAAAAAAACTGTCACTGAGTTAAATATAAATTGCATGTTTTCGCAATCATGTGATCAGAGACAAATATTTGTCACATTCTATGATCCTATTAGTAAACATAATAAATTACGTCTATAAAACTGATATATAACTTTATGTTTATAGTATTCTTACAAACTAATTTTTTGTTATTCTGAAAAAAATAAATATTGCCAGTTACACAACTATGATAAAAAATTAGCCATAAGATGCAATAAAAGAATTAATCATAGATCGATTCAATTTTCAAACAAGCAAACATTCAGACATTTATGTTATCTTGTGTAGTATTATATACTAGTATTTCATTTCACTCTAGACTAATTAGCTATTTAATATAAAAATAATACTGTAAAATTACAAATTTTTTAAATTTTGTGGACTTATAATTTTTTTTCTTTTTTATTTTACAGGACCCCAGACATTACTAAAATAACTCACATTTTTTTTTACCCATTTTTCTCAAAATTAAGCCAATTTACTCTTTTAGTTTTTTAAGGATACTTTACTAAAAATGCTATTTTTTTTGAATTAATTTTATAATAATTATAAGATACTTTTATTATATTGAAATAATTTTGTAAAACTTGAATTTATTTTAATATTATTTTATAAGGGTTTACAAATATAATTTAAAAATATAAATGAAATACTATACATGAAATATTTTTACAATAATTTTGTAATAATGAAATTATTTTGCATTTATTCAAATATTATTATAAAATAGATTGTAAATATAGTTTAGAAATATAAATAAAATATTATATATAAAATATCTCTGCAATAATGAAATTATTCTGCATTTATTCAAATATTATTATGAAATAGTTTGTAAATATGATTTAGAAATATAAATAAAATATTATATATAAAATATCTCTGCAATAATGAAATTATTTTGCATTTATTCAAATATTATTATGAAATAGTTTGTAAATATGGTTTAGAAATATAAATAAAATATTATATATAAAATATCTCTGCAATAATGATTTTTTTTTTTAACTTTATAGGCATTGATAACGCAATACTTTATTAAGTAAAAAGGTAAGCAGAAATAATCTGCCGCTAAATACATGAAAGAGAGCTTCTAGGATCCAAACCTCCCAGTCCAACCAATAACGCCTCTAAACCAGGGCACTAAGTGATGCTAGCTAATCTAGATATCTTAAAAGGAAAAAAGGGGTATAATAAGGAAATATTCTAAAAACTAAAGGTCACATGTACACTCTTAGACCTATGATATTACTATCCTAGTCTACTGCCTAACAAGTGTTTTCAGAGTTTCCATGATTGTCGCTATATCTGCTGCTAGCTTTTTCTTGGAAATCTGGGGTTTCTTCAGAGATGATTTCTTTTTTGTGTCTGAAAAGCGATTCGAGATCAGGGGTATCTCTTCTTTAATCTTCTTTGCTTGTCTAGAATCTCGACAATTGCCAATTGGAATACGATTCAAACCTGTACTGACCATATTGGACTTGTGAGACCAGTTCTGTGAATTATTAGTATTTGAAGTCTTACTTGTTTTAATCTCAATCTGACATTTGTAAGATTTCTTATCGTTAGAAGGTCCTAGGTGGCAGGACCATTTCAGCGATGCGCCATTCCAAATCATAGGGGTATCTATGCATTCTTTCATGCTATCCCATGTTGACAGATAACCAATGATTTTCCTAGTTTCATCTGGAAGTTTGATCTCTTAGAACATGCGTATATCACGTTGTGTTAGGGAAACTATATTTTCTTTGAGGGCTAGCGTAGTCATGTTTATATCATCAGACAGATTATCAATCACAACTTGGTATTGCTCTTTTTCTTTCCGCTCTTTGAGTGACCAAGACGCTGAGAACTAACGCACTGGAAGTGCATTTAATAGAGCCATTCAACTCTTATTTGAGTCATATTCCATGAAGAGCTCTGTCATTTTGAACTTACAATGTACGGTCTTATATTTCTTTTGCCGCTTGACTTATATTGAAATGACTCTACCCCATGATGATAAGTGTTGCAGGATGTTAATATTGCTCCATTTCGTGGGAATGTCATATACTAGGATATCGCGAACAGCCTTTGACATTGGTGAAGGGCAAAATCCAGTGACAATAAAATTTGCTTCATCTGCACCATAAATATCCTCTTATTTGTCTTTCCGTCCAAAAGATTTGCCATGCTTTTATGTACTGGACGATGTTGGTGATGATTTCTCTAATACGAAAGGGTTTGATGATGATGAAGATGGGATTGGTTGGTTCGCCTGATTGGCTTTTTGTGATTGGTTCTGGCCAGATTTCTTCTTTTTCCTTTTCTTCTTATCCTTTATCATGGAACTAACCATATTAGGTTGATCTTCCTTTGTGATGTGCAACTGGGATGCTGATTGGTCCTCCTCTGTGAATGAAATATCCATTTCCTCCTCTGGGGCGTTAGATGTAATAACTAATTTGGATTTATTAGCTGCTGTAGAACTGCTAGTTATAGTACTAATATCAGGTTCATCATTAGACGAACTATCTTCCAATTCTTCTGTTTCACCTTTGCCGTTAGATACCTGTATATATCGCCAGGAATGCTTCAGCAAGTGGCGACTCAAAGCTAAAAAAAAGCCAACCATTTCTATGGAGTAGTCTGTTCTTCAGTACCCATATCCCTCTTTTCGCAGTTCTTTTATTGTAGACCAATCTAGGTCTGGTAGCTGTCTTTGGATATATCTCTGTAAATATCATTCGGTAGACATATTCCGTATTATGTTAGGAAATATATCATTTATATCATTATAAAATACTTCATTAACAGCTTCTGTTAAAGCTAACTCTAAGTCCTCTTTTCCTACTTCGTAGAGTTCTGAAGACATATTTGTTGTTTCCTCTTGACTACCTAAAAATTTTATTATTTTTTTTTCGCAGTAAATTTGGGCAAGGTGATCAGCAGGAAGAGTTGCGCTCTGCAATAATGAAATTATTTTGCAATTATTCAAATATTATTATAAAATAGTTTGTAAATATAACTTAGAAATATAAATACAATACTATATATAAAATATCTTTGTAATAATGAAATTATTTTGCATTTATTCAAATATTATTATGAAATAGTTTATGGATATAGCTTAAAAATATAGATGAAATACTACATATTTAATTTAATATATCATAATAAAACAACTTAAATTCTTAGAAATATAAATATAATAATCATTATGAAATGATTTGAAAATATAAATATCTTTATGAAATAACTCAGAAATATAATATCATTATGAAATAATTTAAAAATATAGAATTTATAATTATACTAAGTCTTACTACTGAAGACTCCCTCTTTTTGTTACTATAAACAGGCGGAGGGAGCAGCAATGGCTCTCTCCTATAGGCACTATTGGACCTCTACCTGTTTACAGAGAGGGGCTTTTCATAAGGTTAAACAGATGTTATATGTACGATACATATGTATCATATGTACATATGTACATCTGTAACTTAGCACAACTATAATGAATTATAATAAAAAAATTAATAATAAATTATAATAAGAAAAAAAAAATAAATTAAATTATAATAAATATGTAATAAATTATAATAAGAAAAAAAATTAAATTAAAAAAATTAGTTATGTAATAAATTATAATAAGGAAATAAAATATAATAAAAAAATTAAATTAAAAAATTACGAATATATAAAAAAAAATGAAAAAAATTTTGGGAAAGAGCCCCTATTTATATTTAACTTGATATCACACATATCACGTGATCAACATTAATTTAATGAATTAAGCTTTGAGTTGCTTTAGCCGTAAATATAGAAGTTTAAAAAAGATCTGCTAAATCTTTTTAAACTTTTTTTTTAACTATCCTTTTTTTCTTTATTCCTTTTCCTTTATTCTTTCTTCATTATTTCGCACTTTCCTTTCCTTTATATTTTCGCTTTTCCTTATCTCCTTTCCCTTGTTTTCTGATTATCTGGTCCTTTTTCCCCTTTCCTCTTAATTTTCCCACGCTTTTTCAAGTAGATTTTGGTAAAGAAGAGAGATTTTTTTGAATTTATTTCTTAAGGAAACGTTTTACTAATAATTTCCTTGCTTTTTTCATTCTTTTTAATTCCCTCTTTTATTCTTTTTATTCTCTCTTTCGGTCTTCTTAATTCCCTCTTCTGTTCTCTTCCTTCTTCTTGATTCCTCTTCGTTCTTCTTCATTCCTCTTAATTCCTTTTTGCTTCCCTTGATTCCATTTTCAGTTCTCATAATTCCTTTTTTGTTTCCTTTATAAAAGTTTTTATTTCTATTTTTATTTTTTTCCTAGACGACCAGGTTCTTGGACGCGTGAATTTTGGTTAGGTTTATTTTTTTTTTAGGTTATTTTTTAACAAAATGTTTACTAATATTTCTACTATTTTAATTTTTTTACTAGACGACCAGGGTTTTTAGACGTGTAAAAATTTGATAGGTGAAATCTGATTTTCACTTTTTTTAATTTTTAATGAAACGGTTTGCTAATAACATTTCAATTTTAACTTCTTTTTTAGGTGACCTGCACTTTGGACGCATTAAATTTTGGTAAAAAAATCTAAAAAAGTTTTTTTTTTGAATTTAATTTTTAAACAAAATATTTTATTAACATTTCAATACCCATTTTTATTTTACTTTCTAGACAGCTAGATCTTCACAGGCACATAGAATTTCGGTATGGAAATTGACCAATCAAATTTTGGACGTGTAGAATTTTGGTAAGGAATTCTGAAATTATTTATTTTTTAAAATTAATTTTTAATGAAACGCTTTACTAACGCTAACATTTATATTCTTATTTTTATTTCTTTCTAGACAACTAAGTTTTTTGGCGTGCATAATTTTGGTAAGGAAATCCAAAAACTTTTTTTTTAGATTTATTTTCAATGAAACGTTTACTAATGTTTCAGTTTACTCTCTTTTTTAGGCGATCAGGTCTTTTGTCAAGTAGATTTTTAATAGAGGATTCCAGAAATATATTTTTTTTCTAAAATTATTTAATCTCTTAGTGACTGGATGCATATAATTTAGTAAGAGAGAGATATATATCTTTTTATTATTACTTTCAATAACAACAAAACATTTATTAATGATTTCAGTTTTATTTTTTTTTTAGATGGTCTTATGATGCGTGGATTTTGATGATAGATTTAATTTAACAAAACATGATGGTGCAGACTACTAAGCGAAACTTCTTTACAATTTTTGTGTTGCGTTAAAGACCAGGAGCCTGGCATATCTTAAACGTGATGTTCGCTTGATCTTTCTCAAATCACAAAAGATCAAAGAATATGATGGAATAATAGACAGATGGGTGACGAAGGAGCTGAAGAATGATTTAACGAATCATAATGCGTGAGTAAATAAGGGTCAGTTCTGATTTTGAAATACCAGACATTAGATAAGTTTTTAAAATTTTATTATTTTAACAAACTTTACTAAAAGTTCTTTTTTTTTTATTTTATAGGTGACCACCTTGCTTAATGAAACATTTTAACATTTTTCTTTATAGACGGGTATCACGTGAAAAGTTCAGTTGGCAAAGTTTTTTAATTTTATAAATTCTTAAAATGAAACGATTATTAACGTTTTATTTATTCTTTTTTTGTAGGCGACTAGTTCTTTGAGGCATTAGGTACGTAGAAAATTTGATGTAAAAATTATATATATATATTTTTCTTATTACCTTTAATGAAATGTTCTTTTTAGGGGATACTGGTGAGTTTCACTGCTAATTTTATTTTATTTTTTTATACGTTTTTTAAAGTTTCTTTATATTTCTTTTTTTATAGATATTTCTAATTCAATACTGGAATGTGTGATAGAACAACATAATAGTTGTGAGCAGTTTATTTCGCGAAACTTAATATGTTATTTTGTTTGTTTTTTTTCTAAATAGAAATGCTAAATTCCATTTCTCTTTGTGTAGGCTTCAGACTTTGAGTGAGTAGAGAAAGTAAAAATG
This sequence comes from Rhizophagus clarus, assembly GCA_015698045.1. Lineage (NCBI taxonomy): Eukaryota > Fungi > Glomeromycota > Glomeromycetes > Glomerales > Glomeraceae > Rhizophagus > Rhizophagus clarus. The sequence goes on along the minus strand of BLAL01000016.1, from coordinate 654,572 downwards.
GTAAGTTTTGTAATGTCCCTTAATTTCACTATAATAAAAAGATCAACTGATGTTATTTTTACTTCTTTTGTAGGTTCTGGTATGTGATTCGTCTTTGGTGAGTTACTGGGACTTGGACTTTAATATTATTTCATTTAGAAACATTTTATTAACGTTTCTTTTTGCTCTTTTTAGTTGTAGGTTGTTTGGGTTACCCATTGTTATCTGTTCGGAATATAGAAATGGTAAGTTCTGAGTCACTTATTTTTTTGTTTTTATTATTAGAAAAAATGATATTAACACGAAACTTTTTTATTATTATTAAAAAAAAATGATTTCTAGCATTTTTTTCTTTATAGGTTTCAGAATATTTAGTCTGAGAAATTACAAATAGTAAGTTTCGTAATTTACAATTAATTGTTAAACTTAAAATGTTATTTTTTAATAAAGTATCTCGCCATCTATTTAACCAATTTTGATAAACTTTGTTTTATGTTGTAAATCTCATTGAGAGCTACATTTTAAAAAAAAGTTCATCCAATTTGGATTACTGGTTGATGAGAAAATTGCAAAAAACATGTTTTTTAGCTTCTAAATTTTACATCAATTTGCTCTTTTTCATGATTATGAGTTGTATCAGTAATGTCTGAGGTCCTTATTTTACTACCACCCTTTTGTTCTTAAATTCTTTATATCACTTTTTTCTTTTAAATTTGTTACATTATCATATTTAAAATTATTACGCTGTCATATCTAATTTTGTTTATTTTTATATATAAACTTATTATATTATTATATTTAAAATTTTTTATAAAACTATTACATTATTACATTTAAATTTATTTAGTTTGTTATACTAATACATTTAAATTATTATAAAAGTTTACATAAATAATCATGTTTTACTATTTATAAATTAAAAGTTAATTTATAAATTTTTACTAAATTTATTATCAAATTATATTTTATTTTTATTTATAAAATTAGAAGTTTAATTTTATAAATATTATATATAATATATATATATATATTATATATTTTTTTAATTTATTAATTTTATATAAAATATAATTATAATATGGGGTCTTTACAATAGAAAGGTACGAAACTCAAAAAAAAAAAAAATTTAATTAATATTAAATTTACACTTATTTTAGTATAAAAAACATAATTAGCATATAAAGTAAATTTAAAAATTTTTTTGAGTTTCGTATCTTTCTATTGCAAAGACCCCATATATATTAAAATTTGCTTTTATTATATAAATACATATTTAATTTATTCCTAATTTTATATTAATTATATAAATTCATCCATATAACATATTGAATATTTATATAGTAATTTTATTTTATTTTTTATTTTTTATTCTTTTATTAGGAATGAATATAATGGTTTTAGGACTTGTATTGCCATACTATATAACCTCTATTATAAGATAACTAATGACTAAAAAATTATTATATGCTATTCCTTAGCAAAGTAATCAAGTTATAGCAACGTCTTCTTCATTATGTAGTAATTTTATATAAATTCAGATTCCTGTATTATATATATTCTTTAAAATTTTATGAAAGAATATAGTAGAAAGCAATATATGAATTTAAGAAGAAAGCAGATATAAAATTTAATTATTTAAAATAAAACATATACAATTAATTAATTTTAATTTATTATACTTTATTAAAAGATATTTTAATGCAAAAAAGGATTGCAATATATAATATTGATATGAAATAATTTTTTATTTAAATATTATTCTGAAAATTTAATTTAAAAAGATTATATAAAAGATTGTAAAAAAATAAAAAATACATCTGACTTACATTTAAATAAATAATTATTAAATAATAAAAATTAGTAAAAAAAGAACATAATAAAAAAAAATAAGATCAGAATAATTAGCAGCATTAATTTAATAATAAAAGTATATAATGAAAAGTGGTAATTATCTAGAATATGTAAAATTGTAAAGTAGATTAATTAATATAATTTTATATATAATAAACTACAAATTTTTATAAATTAAATAAATATTATACGAAATAGAAAAAATTGAAATAAGCATCAGAATAAAATTAATTTGTGATTCAGATATGAATAAGAGAGTCATTTTATGATTCTCAAATGTGAGTGTCCTTACATAGGTAAATCCATTAATATTTAGCCAAATCACTTGAAATTTTTATTGAAAGTACTTTGAGATTGGCTCTATCATATTAAAATATTTAATATAATATTTATAAACCTCAAAATTTTAAAAATCATTTACATAATAGGAGTAATAAAAAATTAAAAAAAATCAAGAAAAGTTTTTTTACAATTTTTTTTAAAGAAATGCTTAATTCATATTCAAAATATATGTTTTTATAGAAATATAATGTATTTTTAAGCTTTTAAAATTAGTATTTGATTGATAATCCATGTAATAATGAAAAAAAATCACTAAATAAGTTATGTGCAAATAAAAAAAATTATTTTTTGTAATTAATTTGTAATCCAGTAATTTAATTTTAATTGGCATTTTTTTGTTATGTAACTCTTTAAATTCTCTGCAAAATAAAAAAAAGATTGTCAAAATTGGATCATTAGATCACGAAAAAATAAAAAAAACAATTTTTACTAAATTTCTAATTTCAAATGTAGCTGTCTTTTAAAAAAAGTTGTTTTTTTTTATTTTTTCATGATCTAATGATCCAATTTTGACAATCTTTTTTTTATTTTGCAGAAAATTTAAAGGGTTATATAACAAAAAATGCCAATTATAATTAAATTACTGGATTACAAATTAATTATAAAAAACAATTTTTTTTATTTGCACATGATCTATTTAGTGATTTTTTTTATTATTACATGGATTATCAATTAAATACTAATTTTAAAAGCTTAAAAATACATTATATTTCCATAAAAACATATATTTTGAATATAAATCAAGCATTTCTTTAAAAAAAATTATGAAAAAACTTTTCTTGATTTTTTTTTAATTTTTTATTACTCCTATTATGTAAATAATTTTTAAAATTTTGAGGTTTATAAATATTATATTAAATATTTTAATATGATAGAGCCAATCTCAAAGTACTTTCAGTAAAAATTTCAAGTGATTTGGCTAAAAATTGATGGATTTACCTATGTAAGAATACTCACATTTGAGAATCGTAAAATGGCTCTCTCATTCATATCTGAATCACGAATTAAATTATAAACATTACTATTCAGATAATATTGTTGATAAAAAAGTAAGCCTAATGAAAATATACCAAGCTAGTGGGATTTTCTTAAAGTGAGTTACATAAAATTAGATAAAGATGATGATAATAAAGATGATATTGGTGGTAATAATAATGATGATAATATTGGTGATAGTAATAACAATAATGATAATGATATTGGTAGTAATAAAAACAATGATAATATAGATATTAATAATGGTAATAATGATAATGATATTGGTGATAGTAATGATATTAATATTGATATCAATAATAATAATGATAAAAATGATAATAAATAATTATTAATTACTAATTAAGAATATAATTTTTTATATTTTAATTATTTAAATAAATATATATATATATAAAATTAGATTAATAATAATTTAATATTGATTTAAAAAATCAAAGCCTTTTATTTACAATTATTTTATCTGTGTTTATTTTGTAAAAAAAAAAATTAACTGAAGATCCAAAAATAGTAGCAGACTGATTGGCCGAATTGGCTAAAACTTTAGCCGGATCGAAATTCTTTTTTTAGAAAGAGTGCATGTAAATGACGATCAAGTGTCCAATAAGCTTATTTTTACTCAGGGGGCCGATCTTTCATTTAAATTTCAGATCGAATGATTTTAAAAATAACAAAAAATCGCGCCCCATTTGATTGTTGGTTCTTTTTAAAATAGAATAGCCTGAAGCTTTATGGTTCTAATTAAAGAGAATAGATGTAATGTAATGAACAGTGCGCAATCTCACGTTTATAGCTATAAATAGAAATCATAAATTTGATGCATATAAGTTTTACAACAGTTATGTACTGAGCATGCAAGAATGCGGACCAATAATAATATATGGAATTTATTGAATTTTCATTGGTCGATCATTAAAAATTTTTTTTTTTATATCCTTTCTTAGCTATAATTATAAATCGTTATTTAGAGAACGAGCAAATTGAAAACTGAATTATCAGCAATACCCCTTCTGCACACTGCGTTCTTTCCAGGAGGCACATCCGACACTTAATAAATTTGAATTGGATAGCAAAGAAAGTTCATGCGGTATTAAGCGCTAACATTAATTACTCGACATTACATTACAATAGGCAGGTAACACATTACAATGCTTTAATCAACTCAGATTTGTGTTACAAAATTAATAGATAGTCGAGATAACTTTGACTATCAAAACAAGAGTTTCTTTTTTTTGTGCGCCAGTCGTGGACAAAGATAAATGGCGCGACATTCTAAAAAAGGGGTTAGTCCCCTTGTGCAAAAATGTATAAATTGTCCTCCTCCACGCTCTTTTTTGTTCTTCTCTCTTCACTTGTTGTATTTTTATTATATTCACTTTTCACATAAAAATATTTACAAAAATAGATCAAAATGTGTGGTATTTTTGCTTATCTTAACTACCTTATTGCCAAAGATCGAAAAACAATTATTGATACCCTTACGAGTGGTTTATCTCGTCTTGAGTACCGTGGTTATGATTCCGCAGGTTTGGCAATCGACGGTGATGATAATGAAGTACTCATCTATAAGCAAGTCGGAAAAGTTGCTGCGTTAAAGAAACTCGTTTCCGAGCAAAGTGTTGACTTCGAAAAAGAATTTGTCAGCCATTGTGGTATGGCACATACTCGTTGGGCAACTCACGGTGAACCTTCCCCAACAAATTCACATCCTCATCGTTCTGACCCAAAGGGTGAATTTACCGTGGTTCATAATGGTATAATTACTAATTATAAGGAATTGAAGACAGTCCTCGAGAAAAAAGGTTATATTTTTGAATCGGAGACAGATACTGAAGCTGTTGCCAAGCTTGCGAAATTTTTGTACGATACTCAAAAATCCAATGAAAACTTGACTTTCACCGCGCTTGTTAAAGGTGTCATCAAAGAATTGGTAAATATTTCAAATTGATATAGTTTTTATCAATGCATTTGTGATTATATTAGTTATCTAAAAATACGCGTTATTCTTTTCTCTCAATAGGAAGGAGCTTTTGCCTTGATCTTTAAGAGTGTACATTTCCCCAACGAAATTGTTGCTACGCGTCGTGGATCTCCTTTATTAGTTGGTGTCAAAACCGAAAAAAAATTAAAAGTAGACTTTGTCGATGTTGAATTTGGAACAGGTAAGAACCGTCTCCTAGGTTATCATATTTTTTAGTAATTGACATATTATTGTTATGGTTCTTTCAAATGACGAATTTATGAGTTATTATCTCACTAGTTTTATATAAGTGGGCAGACACACAAGCTACATAAGCCAGTTGTTGTCAATGTCTTTGTCATTTTCTTCGGCAATAAAACTATATTTTGTCTTTATAACGAGTCTTATTCATGGATTTTTCTTTTTCACTTTATAAAGATTCTGCATTTGCACCAACAGAAGAAAAGGTTGAAGGAGGTTTATTATCTCCTACTGATGGCCATCCAAAATTAAGACGTAGTCAATCACGCGCTTTCTTAAGTGAAGATGGGTTACCTCAACCAATTGAATACTTCCTTGCTTCTGATCCTTCCGCTATCGTCGAACACACTAAACGCGTACTTTACCTTGAGGACGATGATATTGGCCACATCTGTGATGGAGGTAATAATAAAATTAATAAATTTAAATTAATTTGATTTTATTATTTATATTATCATTATATTACCACTATTGTAGAACTTCATATTCATCGTTTAAGACGTGACGATGGAATATCAGCTGTTCGTGCTATTCAAACTTTAGAAATCGAATTGGCTGAAATTATGAAAGGTTCCTTTGACCACTTCATGCAAAAAGAAATTTATGAACAGCCTGAGTCAGTAGTTAACACTATGCGTGGTCGCGTTAACTTTGAAAGTCATAAAGTGACCCTTGGTGGTCTTAAAGCATACTTAGCAACTATTCGACGTTGCAGACGCATAGTATTTTGTGCATGCGGCACAAGTTATCACTCTTGCGTGGCTGTAAGTTTGCAATAAAATCTTGAGAAAACAAATTATTGAATTTTGTTAAGAAATATATTAAATCATTTGAAATAATTCTGTAGACCCGTGCCATTTTTGAAGAGTTAACGGAAATTCCAGTCTCGGTAGAGTTAGCAAGCGATTTCTTGGATAGGAAGACTCCTATATTCAGAGATGATGTGTGCGTGTTTGTGTCACAATCGGGTGAGACGGCAGACACAATCCTTGCTTTGAGATATTCTCTCGAACGTGGAGCTCTTTGCCTTGGAGTTACCAACACTGTTGGTTCAACCATCTCGCGAGAGACACATTGTGGTGTTCACATTAATGCTGGTCCCGAAATTGGTGTCGCATCCACTAAGGTATAAACTTATTTTTTAATACTCTCATGAGAATATAATTCGATAAATATCATCTTATTTATTGTTATTAGGCCTATACTTCACAATTTATTGCTTTGGTTATGATGGCCATTCAATTGAGTGAAGACCGTTCATCAATGACTCAGAGACGCAATGACATAATTGAAGAACTCAAAAAATTATCTGAGCATATTAAACAAGTTTTAAATCTTGATAAAGAATTATATCAACTTGCCAAGGATGTTCTTTATAAAGAGAAGAGTCTTTTGATTATGGGTCGTGGTTTTCAAAATGCCACATGTTTAGAAGGTGCATTGAAGATCAAAGAAGTTTCCTATATGCATTCCGAAGGTATTTTAGCCGGTGAATTAAAACATGGTCCTTTGGCTCTTATTGACGAAAATATGCCAGTCATTCTTATCATGACTAAAGATTCTTTGTATCCGGTATGTTAATTAACCAATTCGATTTCATATTTAATGAAATAAGTCATAACACTATTATGTATACATTAGAAAGTACAAAGCGCTCTTCAACAAGTTACAGCCCGTAAGGGCCAGCCAATCATTATTTGTAATGACGGAGATGAAGGAATATCGAGTCAATACAAAACGATTCGTGTTCCCCAAACAGTTGATTGTTTACAAGGTCTTCTTACAATTATTCCCTTGCAATTGCTATCATATCATTTAGCAGTTCTACATGGAGTTGACGTTGATTTCCCACGAAATTTAGCTAAATCTGTAAGTTTATTTATATTTCTGTATAAACGTATTATTTATAGCATACTAATTAATCAATTTATATTTATAGGTAACTGTTGAATAAATAGAAAGGGTCATTAATGGCCTATCAAAAAAGTAATCATTTTACCTTAAAATATTTTATCAAACTTATTTGTTTTCAACGAGATAATATATTTATTTCAATGATATTGTAATAACGGACTTTATTTATTAAAGAATCCAAGAAGAGATTCGGTTTTTGGTATAGATTTTTTTGTTAATTATTATTTAAATTTAATATATCCATATTTATTTTTTTCACAATAAAAAAGAAATCATATTTACTGTACTACATTCATTCTATGTTCCGTATTGAATGTAACATAGAAAGTCATAGTCTCTCACTAACTCAAAGGGTAAGTCAATTCATTTGTCGTCGGATAAACTACCCGATCTAATCGTAAATCGGAGGATATCGGAATCGATTCTAAAGATCAAAACTGCAGCGAAAGTCGAAAAAATAAATAAAGTACAATAATTGATAAAGTATATGACACATGATAAACATAAAATTCTTGATAATTTATCTCATGTAAAATAAATTGCCATATGATGTGCATAGAAAATTGTCCCATTACATCGAATTGCCTTTGATGTTCTAACACTTGAATTTTGTCTTGCATCACTAAAACAAAATATACAATGATCATTGATCATTCGGTTGTATCTAACCACAGGGGTTTGAAGGCCGGAGTAGCCTTACTTTTATTCCATGACGTACGTCCTACTTACGTATACTACCCATAAACATATATAAAGCGTGTACAACTGGAACCATTTTCGCTCGCTATTATTATTAACCCTCAAAAGAAGGATTTGTAAAAAAAATGACTTTTGAAGACAAAATAGCAGAATTCTGTAATACTACGGGCGAGAGCGAAGTAGCCGCAGCAACCTATTTGGAGGTAAATTACATTCAGAAACGTTTAGAAACTAATAGAAATATAATAATTGTTCTTTAAAGTTATACACTTTATTATATTTCCTCTTTCCATTTCTTGCAATGACTCGCGAAACTTAATAGCTGACAGGCGGAGACGTTCTACAAGCTATTAACCTTTATTTAGAGATGGGTGGAGCAGATCTTTCCGGGGTTTTAAATACTAGTACTACTACAAATCAACAGTCTACATCAACAGCTTCCGCAGACGCTGAAAGAACAAGGAATATGATCGAAGCAGATGAAGAACTAGCGAGAGCGCTCGCTCAACAAGAAAACTCTTCAATTCGAGCTCCCATCGCGCCTAAACGCGAGATTCTTGTTGGTGGAGATCAAAATGACCATGTCAGCTTCGATGGAATTGGTAAATATCTTTCCCAATTTTTATTAATTCTACACGTTTTTTAAAAAAAATTCTCTCTTATTTATAATTTTATATTGCAACTGTTCCACGTTGCTTAATAGCTAGGAGAAGTGTACCACGCAGTAATCGCTCACGTGATAATAATTTTCAGAATCGGACTTTCGCAGGCAACGCTTTACCTCATCGAATGGGTATGATAAAAAAAAATCATCGGAATTATAAGAAGGATAATTTAACAAACGGTTCGATGTGAAATTTATAGGGCCTTCTGATGAAAAGGCTACTAGGTTGGCTGACTTATACGCTCCGCCCTTCGATATCATAAACAAAGAAAACTTTGAAAGGGTAATTAATGATTTTTGGGTTGCTAATTGTATAATTTATAATTTATTCAAAAAACTGATTCTTGACGGCTAATTGCTTATTTTCAATATAGACACGGAACAGAGCGAAAAATGAAAACAAATGGGTAATGGTTGATATCCAAAATATAAGAGAATTTTCCTGTCAGGTGCTCAATCGCGATTTATGGAACAATAATGCGGTTAAAGAAGTTATCAAAGCACATTTTCTTTTCCTTCAAGTAAGCAGACATGTATTCTTATTATATTTTGTTTAATTATTTTAAAAACATCAATTCATTATCTACTTTTTTCCTAGTTTAATTCAGAAAGTCCTGATGGACGACAATATGTAAATTACTATCCTATTGATAGCTATCCACATATCGCAATTATAGATCCAAGAACTGGTAATTTTTTTTTAATTCACTTATTCAATCCTTATTTATGCAGCGAGCGTATTTATTTATTTTATTTATTTATTTAAAAGGTGAAAGGGTGAAAGTATTGAATGCTACAAAACTTTCGCCCAATGAATTTATAATGCTTAGTAAGTGGTCTTCATTGTCCATTAGATACGACGCGTAAAAAAGTAATCTATTAAAAACCCTTGCAATTTTGAAGTTACGGACTTTTTGGATAGCTATTCGTTGACTGATCAAAAGAAATCGACTTCTTCTAGGAGTGCTACCAGAGTAATCTAATTTTTTCAATATTCTGTCAAGTTACTTATTGAATTTAATATTCACAGTTATTCATTCTATTGTAGTTGATTGAGGAAGAATCATCCAGAGAAAGGCCTGCATATGATTTTAATGATGAAATTGATGAAATTGAAGATACAGAGGAGGAGGATGATTCAACAACTGGTAAGTTTAAATCTATTTCCACAGAATTTTCATTGCTATGTTAGAATTGATCATTCTTAAATTACCTTCCGTAGAAGAACCTACTTCGATATTTGATTCCATTCAGCCTGTTGAAAGAGAAGAAGCTCAAGGTCCTACGTCAGCAATGATAAAATTCCGTTTAGCAGGTAATTTGATATTCGAATTTGTATTAAAATTTGTCTTTTTATCTATATTTACTAATATAGAGAATTTAATTAAAGACGGACAAACGGTTATTCGACGGTTCGAAAAGATGGACCCTGTCCGATATTTATTCGAGTTCATTAAGACAGTCCCCAACTTAAAAGACCAAGAGTTTGAGGTACGTTCACTTTTCTTATGTACACTTTAAAATATTTTGACCTAATAACATCATATAAATTATATATATTTTTGTATTAGCTTGTTTGTCATAGGAACAATTTGATTAATCAAGTCAATCAGACTGTAGAGGATGCAGGTTTATCAAATTCTCTTGTTAATGTAGTTTTAGGATGATAACTCTTTAAAAAGGACGTTAATTAAAGGAGTGCATTTACAATTCATGGAGAAACGTTTTTTTACTTTTTTACTTTGAATGTGTTTTCGACTACTATATATATATATAGGTCAAGTTTATCTTGATACACTTTGAAAATGTCGAGTTGGATCATTTTATCTAAAAATTTAAATGTAAAGTTTTATGAATTTATAACGAATAAAAATTTTGTTGATACCTTATTGTTTTATTGATAAAAATCAAAGTAAAAAATTTTTTTTTTAAAAAAAAAAGAAAAATCTAAAAAACGATCTTGTACTTTGTAATTAATATCAGCAAAATGTATTTCACAAATCCTCATAAATCACACCCAATAATCAATCCATCAACCTTTATACTTAGCTGCGTGGGAATAATAATTTATTGAAAAAAAGAATTTTTTTTTTAAAAACAAAATGTTTGATTATTTTTGTCGAATTTCTTTTTAATAATACTATTACAATTTTATTGTCGGTGTGCCTATTTTTTTTCGAAATGATTAATAAGTTTTTCTAAGTCAAAGTTGGGATGATCTGGATCTGTTATGACTGTAAAAAGGAAATAATAATAGGTAAAAAAGAAAAAATTAGCATTTCAATTTAACAAATGTAATCTATTAATTTTCCTAATGATTGAATATATTATCTCCTTATCAAAAACTGCAGAGATGAGAGTGTACCCTTTCTTATATAAGGGTCACATGTAACTATCGTGATTTCTGAATATGTTTCTTGTAAATGAAAGCAAAATCCAATTGTAAATCTAATTTAAACTATTAATTTCCTATTCCTACAATTTGCACTAGATAACCATTTATACGAGGAAAATATAAATTTCTTTTCCTCAAGGAAAATGAGAAAAATAAAAGTAAAAATATACCATCATCATGCTTTTTAGATGCGGAATAGGCTAATTTAGCTTCGTTAATTAGTTCCTCTTTATGTTTATATTCAGCTATCGCTTTTTTCTTTGCTTCAGAGTTAACCAATGATCTTCTATGTACTAAACCATATGTAACCCCAAGAGCTAGTGCGGCCCATCGAGCAACCTATCAAAAAATGTAGGAATTGATTGCTCGTGGTCCGCATTCAACAAAATTCATTCTAAATTGTCTTTAAGGTTAACACTTACTTTAACATTAGTGGAAGCCATTTGATAGTAATATTTTCTTTAGAGATAAATAAAAAAAAAAAAATAAAATAAAAATTTGTCGTTAAACGCTATAGAAGAAAGGGAACCGCCAAACAAAATTCGAAAACATTTGTGGATTATCAACTTTTTATGGGAACACACGTGATTGGCAAAAATTTTTTTTACGATTAGATGTGTCCTTTCACGAATTTCATCTTATCTCGAAGATTCTGTCAACATCACATTTGTATACTATATTTTATCAGTTATATTTGTTAAAATTTCAAATCGAAAAGAAATTTATTACGTATGAAATCTGTAAAGTCTTTGGTGAAAACCCTTTTTTAATGCCTAAAAACGTTAGTTACTTTTTACAATATATAGCTAGCATGTAAATAATTTACGCGAATTAATTAAACGCGATGCCAAGATTAATTCGTAATACTTTTGTTATCTACATAAAATATACATTAAGATTATTAATTTTCTTTAATAATGTATATATTTTAATTTTTTTAAAAAAAATTCATCGATGGGAGAAATATACAATTGTTACTTGATTATAATGTTAAGCTTTTTTTTTACGCGTGAGAATTACTAACCGTTCAAGTACTTCTTTAATAAAAATTATTTGAAAATCAATTTTAAAAAAAAAAATTTAAAACTTTAGGGTTATGTTTCACTTCAAAACTTATATCCGTATTGGAATATAATTATATTATAATACTATTTTTATATTGGCTCGCGTGACATTTCGCGCGTGAAACTGCATACACCAAATGTAATAATAATGTCCTAGCAGTTTGCGGAAATTTTAATCGACACGCAGTTTGATGTGCATTGTTTGTCCAACAATATCGTTCCATGATTTCCAAATTTCAATATTATTGGTAATATAATAATACACAAGCTCATCTGTGCGTAAAAAAAAGAGACTTTTTAATGCGCAAGTTGTATATATAGATAACAAGTTTTTTCCTATTTTATTTTCTTATTTATATCAAAATATTTCGAAACAAAGCTAAAATTAATTTATTTTTCAACCGTTCTCTTTTTTTAACGTGATATCATTCTAAAAGGGGAAAGAAGTATTCTCTAATTAAGAATTTTACTTGAAACCCCAACTTACACTCTTTATATTCGCCCCCTTAAACTTTCCCTTCTTTAATTTCAACTAACATCAAAAAATAATACCACTATGGTAAAATTCGGAGACTTCAATGGTATCTGTGAGAAAGTAGCTCTCACCGTGTGTCCTCTTGTTGGAGCGGAAGAAGGCATTGAACCAACATGTTATTCAAGAAATGTTGAAATTGCTGGAACGTTAATCTTTCAACCAGGTAATAAAAATAAGGAATATACGTTTACCCTTTTTTACTTTTTTTTCGTTTTATAAATTTATTTTATTTGTTTTTAAAGCTACCATCATTATTCATATTATTGCACTCATCATGACCTCCATCATGATTTATCACATAAAGTCAAAATATACAGCAGTCGGTTTGTATTTATTTGTCTTTTATTTAAAAAAAATTTCACTTTGAAATTTGAACGAAATGATCTCGATTTAACATATGTATTGTTTTTCCTACAATAGGTCGTAAAGAAATTGTCATGTTCTTTTATTTATACATGATGGTTACCTTCTTAGAGTTATTACTTGTTTCTGGTATTATTCCAACGGCGTCGATAATTTATTCTGTAAGTTATTTTTTTAATAATAATTTTTAGATTAAAAATAAAGTTTTGTTTTTATATTTCTGAGGTTAAATTATTTTTGTTATATTTACATTTAGTATTTCACTGCTGCACATATTGGACTTATTACTGCTACATTCTGGTGTTTATTATTGAATGGATTTGTCGGATTCCAATTTGCCGAAGATGGTACACCATTGTCGCTTTGGGTAGGTTTTTTTCGATCCAAAAAAATATATATTGAAAATATATGTGTATATATATATATATATTATATTATATTAACTGTATTCATTCATTTATTTCATTCATTAAATTATTCATAGTCGATCCGTATTTCTTCTTTGGTTATTTTCGCTGCAGTTTTCACCTTGAGTATTGCAACATTCTTAGGCAAAGCAGGATTTAGCGCTTTAAATCCAGTAGCCCTTTGGATCGTATTGTACATATTTAATGGAGCAGCTCTTGTAATTTATGTAGTTCTTCAAATTGTACTTGTACTTAATACACTTGATGATCGCTGGCCTCTTGGTGATATTTTGTTTGGAATCTCTTTCTACGTTATTGGACAAGTTATTCTTTACCAATTCTCTGTACGTATCTGTGATACAGTTAAGCATTATATTGATGGGTTATTCTTTGGAACGATCTGTACACTTTTAGCTGTTATGATGGTTTACAAATACTGGGATTCCATCACAAAGGAAGATCTTGAATTCTCCGTTGGTAGTAAACAAAATGTATGGGAAGTTAAAGAATTACTTGGAGAAGATGAAGTATATTCAAATCAAGGTGGTTATGGTGGTGGTTACCCCCCTCAACAATATGGTGGATATAATGATACATATTAATTACAATAAAATCAATAAAATTTTAAAACAAGGATATATAATAATTAATTAATTTATTGAGGAGGGGTAAAAGAAAAATAGACAAATAAAAAAAATTATTTTCAAGTGATTATTTTTAAAATCAAAAGACAGAACTTTATATAAAATCATAATTAAGCACCCTTCAAAAACCAATTAATTCTCTTTTGTAATTTTATAAATACATTTTTGCGCGTTTATGCAATTTTACTTCTCTTCTTTTATATAACTCATAGATAATGAACGAAAAAAATTTTATTAACAGGGAAGTAAAATTTGTTTTTTTTTATTTAGTTTTTTGTTATGATATATATATATATATATTTTTCATTTTTTATCATTTAAAAAAATTATTATTGTAATCTCAAAATAATTTTACAATAAGGCATCATTTATAAATTTATTGATTTTCGCATATATATATTCAATAACTATGATTTTTTTTGTACCCTGTTGATGCTGATTTGAGTATAGTCCAGAATTCGATACGAATCCTCTGGTTCATTACTTTATATCAAAATTTATAAGTTTCATTATATCGAGTCCTAATATTAGATGTTGCGTGACGTTTGAGCCTCCTTTTAAAAGAGAAACAAGCACATGTGTTCGTGCGTGACGTTTATGAAACAGAAGTCAAGTTTCAAAATACGTTAATTAATGGGATCGATCATATGTACGTAATGACATCCTTATATTATCAACGTTCAGGATTTAAAGAAATGATGTGACTGGATTTATGACCAATTTGTTAATTTATATCGGAAATTACAATTTTGTCACGTGGAAACATAATAATTCTCCATGATGCCAAAAAAATCATGTGATATGCATTTTTTTTGGCGCGTTTTCGCACATTTCGCACATTTTCTTTTGAGTTAAGCATTACTTTTTACTCGTTACTGTTTTTTTAAGAATTGTCTTTTTTATTCGTTGCTTTTTTTTTTTGAACGTAACCTAAACGTTATTTGGACGTAATTTGAACGTTGCTTAGATGTTACTAAAACGATAGTTTTTTTTTAATATACGAGGGAGAATTGCACATATGAAGAAATCCAACCCATGTTTAAATTAATTAATCACGCCTACCAAGTAGTCTAGTGAATGAGAACCTTAAAAAAAAAAGGAATTTGGTTTAAAAGTGACCACAAACTTCACAACTGATAAAATCGCGAAAGAAAATCGGAAAATTTCGGTAGGGATTGCAGTAACTCGTTTTGTTTAAAAAGATAAGAATTTTTAATCGCACTTTCATCCAATAAGAAAAATCATTTATTACACATGTTAAAAAAAAAAAAAAAAAAAAAAAAACTAGTCCATTTTAATTAATCCTTTCAAGAAAAAAGTAAACTTTTTTTCGAATTTGTGTGATTATAAAGAATTTTTATTTTTAAATTTATTTTTAAATGTTAACTAAACATATTAATTTAACTAAAACATAATTTTTTTAAAAATTAAAAGCACATGATTTACAAAGATATGAGATCATTAAACCCTTTTTCTTCTTAATTCAATTTCCATTTTAAGAATTTCAAAGAAAAATCTTAAGAGTTCAAAGAAAAAAAAAAATGTCGTGTGATCTCAATGAATAAATCAATCAATACATAAATGTTTATATAAAAAAAAAACCAACCTCTAATTTTATTAATTTCCAAAAAAGAAATCATTAAGCAAGGAATTTTACCGACATATTATTTTTAATTTGAAAGAAGAAATACTTGAATTAATACTTGAATAATTTTAATTTACTTTATTTGTAAAAATGATTTTTTTTTTTTTTTAAAGTTTTATGTTTAACGCGTTGGGGCGAAAAAAAGAACCTTTTTTTTTTTTTTTGTTATGACATAAACAATAAATTTTAAATGAATGCGTTGCGTTTTAAAAAAAAAAAATGGCTTGTTTCGTGCTTTTAATGTAACGTAATTATTAAATAAATAGATGTAAATATATAGTAAATATATGTAATAAATGTAATATATGTGGTCATTCATTTGATGAATCGGATTTAAATGCTGTTTACCTTATTTTAGGTTTGAAAAAAGCGAAACATGGATTAAGTCAGCTTTTTTTTTTACGTTTCATTAACAAAGCATAATCTTGGTACCTAAAATGGACTAATTAGACTAATTACGTTACATGTCTACATGTCAAAGTTATCAAAAAAAGGGGGTGGGGGCTTCTTTATTTTCTTTTGAGAAAAATGAAAATGGGCGTATTTTTTTAATTATAGTAATATAAATCCCATGGTAAAAGAAAAAAAGAATGTAAGAAAAAAAAATTTTTTTTTTTTTTTTTTTCTGAATATGATCAAATGAAGGATTTCTTTCTAAATTAAGTAATTAAAAATCTTTCCTGTCGCGTTTTTTTTAAACACAATTAGTAATCATTTATTAATTTTATAATGTATACGTATATATAAAAATCGCGTTTTAAAACAAGTTATTCAATTAAAAAATGAGATGATTTCTATTTCTTATTTAACAATATTCAATTTGACAATAATAACAAAATTTTTTTTTTAAGGTTTTGTATACGTATATCACACAAAAAAAAAACATAGACTAACCAACTTAACTTAAAACATCATACTGCGTAATCTTTTTTTTTTTTTCCCCACAAAAGAAAATTTTGTTTATATTATATCTTTTTGATAGCAAATCTTTTTTATCATGTTACAAAAAAAAAAAAAAAAAAATTTTTTTTTTTTTTATTGTTGTTATTGAAAAAAATGACAAATTAGTATATATAAATTTTCTTTTATGGTTTTAACTATTACAATGCTAATTGTTAATAAAAAGAAAAAAAAAAAGATGAGATAATATGATTTTATTTTTTACATTGTTGGATTTTGGATTTCTTTTTTTTTTTTTTTTTATTTATTTATTTTTTTTTATTTTTATTTTTCCCCAATTAAAAGAATAATAAAATGATTTATATTATTTTTACATATTATTTAAATATTATATTTTTTTTTATATACAAAAAAAAAAAAAAAAAACCTTAATTTTTTAAACTCGTAATGGTATAATACATGAACTAAAAAAAAAAATTTTATTTTCCAAAAAAAGCCTTTTCCCCCACCCCTCGATTTACGATAGTAATAACATCATCAAATCATCGAATAACAACAGGTAATAAACATCAATAATAGTAATAACAACGCTTTTTTTTTTTTTAAGACTGCAATAACAGGGTAAACAAAAAGAAATTTATTATTAATTATTATTATTATTATTCAATTTCAAAAAATTATTATTATTATTATTATTATTATTATAATTATAATTATAAAGTTTAAAAATTTCGATCTTTTTTATCCGAAGAAAATTTTTTTTTTTTGTTTTTTTCCCCACAATTTTATTATTATTATTATTATTGACGATTAAAAGGAAAAACAAATAACAACAATAAACAATGTTAAAATTCATTTCTTATTTTTTTCTTTTCCCCCCCTTCCCTTTTCAAAAGATCCTTTTTTTTTTAAAAAAAAAAAAAAAAAAAAAATTCATCAGAAAACGATTTCAAACAAGTAAACATAAATGCAAAGTAATCTCTTTTTTTTTCTTTTTCAAAGAATAATAACCAATAATTACTTATTTATTATCAATATTTCTCACACTTTTTTTTTTTTTTTTTTTTTTTTTTTACAACAATAACATTTTGATCACATTTTTTTTTTTGGTTTTGCATAGCATATCAAAAAAAAAAAACGGCATTTTGCATAAGTTAAATAAAATAAAAAACTATCCAATATTTACCTTAAATGAAAGAAAATGTTTAAGGAACAATAATATGAAATCATTTCATCATTGTAAAGTCTGTTTCTTTGACGTGCATCTATGCATCCAAAAAAAAAAAAAAAAAAATAATAATAATAAATTTCTTTTTGATTTCCTGATAAAAAAGAAATAAAGTGTTAATATAAGGAGTTTATACGTATTATCGTACAATAAAAAAGAGAATAAGGATATGCATGAAATTTTGTCAAATAAGACAAGTGTGATACGCAATATAAGCACTTAAGCAGTTTAAAAAAAGGCGGAAATATACATACATAGAATATATCCAACAATATAAATTTCTTCGGAAGGAAAAACTTTATTTTTACAAAAGGATACAAATTCCTGGAATCCTGGTATCATGCTTAAGATTCTAACCAATTATGGAATAAAAAAAGTCAAAAGCCTTTTTCAATGGTCCCTGAAACTTAAAAACTTGTTGTTAATATGTCCAAATATGTACTTTTTTATTTAGTCAAAAAAAAAAAAAAAAATATTTCTGCGTAGAAATTTTATTCGTAGTTTTTTTTGTATGTGCGCTTTTAATAATACTGTAAATAGCTGTAAATAGTACTGTAAAAAATGTTTAAGAAAAAAAAAAATGCTGTACGTAATGTACTTACTGTATGTACATTACAATACTTATGTGCGTAATCCACAATATTTATCACATGATATTATTGTTAATTAAAAAATCCAATTAAATTGATCAGTTAATTTAATATCCAATTTGAATTATGTAAGATGGGTTACGTAATACAACTTGTTTATTTTCGATTTCGAACTGCGTTCAACATATGTAACACGACCTTGCGTTTTGGATCCTGAGTCGGTCCCATGTTGGAATAATTTCTTTTTTAAGAATTTACCTTTGAAATACAGCAATAAAAAAAAAAGCCGAGAATTTCTGCCATTTTCTGCCCAAGAAATAAAAAAAAAACTTTAAAAAAAAAAAAAACGGAATATTTTCTAAGAAAGAAATCTTTCTAAATTAGTTCGGCTTATCTTATGCCAGTAGGCTGTATGTTACTTTTTACTTTCACAAATTTTTTTTTTTTTTTAAAAAAAAAAAAAAAATAAATTAAAATAAATTAAAAATTTATTCAAAATTATTTAAAAGTTTTTCTTTCTTTTTCTCTTTCTTCTTTGGTCTGTCAATCAATCAATAAAGAAAAAAAGTACACAAAAAAAAAAAGCTTCTAAATTTCTCCAAAATTCTTTTTTTGTAACAACCAAAAAATTTTTTTTATACATTCAATACAAAATAATCATCATTCAAAAAGAATTTCACAATGAACATATTTAATATAGTTTCAGCCTTTTTGGAGAGACCTTTTTGAAAAATATTATTATTATAATGCGGAGTCACGTTCCGTGTTTGAAATTAATTTTTTTTAATGGGTAAATTCTCACACATCCAAAATTATTATTATAGTGTCACCAAATTCATTTATACGAATCCTTTCTTTAAAAATAAAATTAATAAAATGGTAATATAGTTTCTCCACATCGTTCCATTACCATTTTTGGAAAATAACGTGTTTATTTATTAAGAAAGAAATTTTTTTTCATTCTTTCATTCTTTTTTACTAAAATTATAGTTTAGTATTCGGAACGCCATTTTAGACATTATTTAAAAAAGTTCTTTTTATTATTGTTTATTAGTCGCAGCCCCGATTTACTCTAATAATAATGAGGAAATTTTCAGCAGTAAAAAAACCAAGCCCATTCAATCAATCAAAAAAAGATAATTAATTAAAATTATTTTATTATTTTATTTTATTTTATTTTATTTTATTTTATTTTTTTTTTTTTTCTCCCTTTTTAACGAATCAAATGGAACGGGCATGTGCGAAATAACCAAAAATGAAAAAAAAAAAAAATTATTATTTTTTCCCTTGAAGATTAAAAAAAAAACAAAATGGGAAATAAATTGGTCTTTTTATTTTTCATGATTATGATGATGTTATTATGTTATATATGTATATATGTCAACAAGAAAAAAAAAAAAAAATTGTAACAATAAACAACATCAAATTTTCCCCCCGAAAAAAAAAAAAAAAATTTAAATTTTTTATATTATTCCATAAAATGGACAATCATCAACAACACATCTCGTGCGAAAATTTTCTTTTTATGTAAAATGAAATCTTTTTTAGATGATTTTTTTTTTTTTAAGAAAAAAAAAAAAAAAAAAAAAAAATATTACATCAAATCATAAGCCTTTTGATAAAAAAAAAAATTTTTTTAAGGTTTCAAAAAATTTTTATTTTATTTTTATTGCCAAGATAAACGATGATGATTATGATATTATGATAAAAAAAAAAAAAAAAAAAAAAAAAAAAAAAAAAGCCGGATTTATTTCTTGTGTCATCATCATCATCATCAAATCTAAAATTAATCTAATTATAAAATTTATTTATTATAAAACCAAAAAAAAATTACGGACACAACGCACACACACACACACAATCCAAAAGATTTCATTCATATGAAACAGAAGTTTTTGGATGCTTATTATAGGTTGTCAAAAAGTAACCTAATTTTGGAGCGCCATTCAATCATAATAAATAATAATTATTATTAGTTAAAAGCATATTTTTATGATAAATTGATAATAAATCAAGTAATTCCGGTAAATACCGAATATTTATTTGTAATTCCAAAAAAAAAAAAAGATGAATGATGATGTTGTTGTTGTTTGATTTGTAGAACAAGTATTTTTATATATATATATGTATATATGTATAGTAGTATTATATATATGTACATTTTTTTTTGTCTAATTATGTCTAACTTTGTCTAACCATATATTTTTTGTCACACCATTTATCAAGATATCTTTT
Organism: Rhizophagus clarus; assembly: GCA_015698045.1. NCBI lineage: Eukaryota > Fungi > Glomeromycota > Glomeromycetes > Glomerales > Glomeraceae > Rhizophagus > Rhizophagus clarus. Next base: position 633,900 of record BLAL01000016.1, on the reverse strand, counting down.
TTATCATCATTGATTTAATATTAACAAGTCAACAATCAAGTTCATTAAAAAAAGAAAAAAAGAAGGTTTAGTTTAAAAAAGAAAAAAAGAAACAAAAAAAATCAAACATGATACGATGTTCGTTCGTTTCATAGTTAATGTGGTGAAGCGTAATAAAGTAATGTGTTTGCATGATGTATGTATATATGTATGTATAATTAATAATATATTTATTTTTTATTATATAAAAAAAAAATTACCTGTCATAAAACTTGATTATTATATATATTATTATATAACCTGTTACTTATGTTAAAAATTCCCGCTTTTAGAATAAATAAATAAAAAAGAAATCCGAATGTGGGACAAAGAATATTTACAAATACCGGAGGTATGAAGATCATCATATATAAGTAGAAAAATGACCGGAATTAACGAACGGGATTACAAAGAAAATTCATAGGTAAAAAGGTAATCTTACGATACAACGTAATCAAAACTTTCATAATATGATTTCCTGAACAAGGGGTTAAAAAACCTGTTATTTATCTTGACAATTTACCATATTTGAATACCGCATACTTTTTCATTTTGATGGACAATCAAACAAAGATAACTACCTAATTGGGTAATTTTTAAAGATCATTATTCGGCAATGGAAACTTCATCATTCAGTGTTTATTGTTTATGCGTGCGTTGTGTTGTTGTTAATGGAATTTGTCCATGTTATTCTATGAAATTATTAAAGGAAATTATGTTCCAAAATTTCCCAGTTTTACTTGTTATGGTTAAGAGGCTTTTCAGTTTGATATTTTTGGAATATTTTTTTTTTTTAAAAAAAATTAAAAAAAAAAAAAAAAAAAAAAAAAAAAAAAAAACTATTGAGAAACAAGATAAAGAACGGGGAAAGAAAAGGAGGATAAAAAAAAAAAAATCTTTTTTATTTTATCAAGATTTATTAGAATGGAACAATTAAGGGGATACATAATAACAACAACAATAAGTTTATAAAACAATAGTATTTTTTTTTTTTTTTTTTTTTTTTTTTATGAACTTATCTTTTTCGTAAATCCAATCCTTTTAATTAGCCCAAGTTTTAAAGCTAGTCTCGTGGCATTACCTCGTGTTGTTGAAGTATTGAGCGGTATTGTGGCGGATGATAGGACCGCGGGGTTATTTGTTTTGGGACCATGAAAGGACTAAGGAGTGGGGGAAGTTAAATTGTCTTACCGAGAGTAACTTGTTTGTACACTGTGTATGGGTAATTCGTTTTAAAGAAAATAACAAAAAGCTTGTGATTCTTGCAGAAAAATAAACAATTACCATAATTCATTAATTAAAATAAAAAAATTCCTTTTAACCTTAAAAATTCCCTTGTAATACTAAAGCAATATAAACGAGCGCCCTTGAATTTATTATGGTACTAAATTATATTAATAATATTTAATTAAAATTAATTATTACAACTTTTTGGTGGAAAATCTAGAATGAAACGCGCAACACATGTTAACAAAAAAGCGAGAGAAAGATGTATGATAACGCCATATTTCTTGAAAAAAGATCGTCCCACAAAGAAAAAAAAAAAAAAAAGAAAAATAAAAGAAAAATTCAACAGATTATGCATCATTGATTCACAAAATTCAAAAATTTTTATTTTTTTTTTTTTATTACACTAATTATTATAATACTAAAAATTTGATTGTGTATGTGTGTGAGAGAGAGATGTAAAAAAAAAAATTTATTGGATGACAGATGGCATCGGTGGCATCGGTTAATAAATAATTCTTCTGATTCGTTTGTCAATCAAAGGAACAAAAACTTGAAAATGAGAAAGCAAGTAGGAAATAAATAATTATTATGGTAAGTTATTAAATAAGATTAAATAAGATTAAATAAGCATTCTCCAATAATCTTACAGGAAATTTATTATTTGCTGATCAAAAATAGTTCCTCAAAGGGATCGGCAGACTTGGGATGATGCAAATGATGCAAATACTGTAAATACTGCAAAAAAAAAACCTAAGCTTTTTTGTTACCAAAACTAGATTTATGGTATTTCTATTCCTTTTTTATTATTTGTAAAAAAAAAAAAAATAAATAAATTCTCAACGAATCATTACCATAAAAAGATAAACGCGAAAAAAAGCGTGCGTGTAAAAAGGAGAGAGTAAGGGCGTGTGTAGAACTATAGATAGTCTGTAGATAGTCCGTAAAGATAGTCTGTAGAGAGATAGTCTGTAGATAATGTTATATTATAAATGATATATTATTATTGTGTATATATATATATATATATATATATAACAGTAATTATAGTAATTAATAGATAGTAATTATAGTAATTATTATTATAGTATGTAATATGTATATATGTGTGTTTATGTGGTGCGTGTATGTGCGTAAAATTTTCTTTATTAGTTTTCGCGATTCTTCCGATTTATACAAAAACAAATATAAAAAACTTTTTATTCATTTAATTTCATTTACTTTCATTTACTTTAAAATATTTTCGGTTTCGGATTTCGGATTTGATTGATGATGATTATGATGATGATGATGATGATGATTGATTATTACTATTATTATTGTTATTATTATTATTATGATTATTATTACTAATGGTTCGTTGTTGTTGTTGATTGATATTGTTGATGACCTTTTCGTTGTTTATGAATATTACGAATCATTTTTTACTTTTAAAAAAAAAAATGTGTACACGTTTCTTATGATCTTAAAAGATAAAGAAAAGTGATCTTGTAAAAACCGGTAATTAGAAGCCACTTGGCGTACATTTAGTTTTTTTTTCGCGCGATTAACATATGCGTACCCGCAGTTTTTTCGTTAAAAGAAGGATAAGCCAGCCACATAACATAAGGTAAGGAATTTTCTTATTGAATGATTTACATGTTATATGTGATTCGCGTGGAATGTTTATGTTTCGGGATAAAAATTCATGCATCAAGGTTGACATCAAGTACGTCATGCTTTTCCCTTTTTTTGACTTTAATATGTCCTTTAATATTCAAATATAAACAAGTTAAAAATCAGGAGGCTTTTTACTATAATTAATAATTTATCACATTATTTACTTACATTATCTATCATTTACGTTCAATTAGCGCAGTAAAAGTAGTTTGGGTAATTTGGTTATGGTACTTTTATCATTGAAACATCAAATTACATAAAGTTTCTTCCAATCAACTCCTTTTTTGTAATAAATTTTTTTTTTTTTTTCGCTTTTTTTGGTTCAAGTTGAAACGCGCTTTATCTTTCTTATCATATCAATTTATTATAATTATAATTATTATTATTGTTGTTGTTATTTTTGTTGTTGTTGTTGTTTTTATTATTATTATTATTATTATTTTTATTATTATTAACATGCTCTGCGAGTTTTTTTTATCGGAAAACCTTGATTTTTTAGTTTAGGTTTTTTTTTTTTATTTTTATTTTTTTTTTTTTTTTTTTTTATTTTTTTCAAAATTAAAATTAAATACATAAATCAGCATAATAAAGATTAAACAAAAAAGAAAAATCCGGATTAAACTAATATTACAATTTATTACCAATAAAAGAAATATGTCATACCAAAAGATAAACTTTACTTTGCCACTTAAATGTTTGTCCGTCATAGGTTACATAAATGTTTTACAGGAAAAATATAAATAAATATATATATGTATATATTACGTATATGTATGTGGTTGATTTTAATGGTTGTTCGTTATATGTATTTATATGTATATGTATATATATAATAATTTCCTCGGAAAATCGGCGTAAACTTGTTTTAATTCCTGTTTCATCCAATTCATTTTAAATGAAGATTAAGAAGAAGAGAAAGAATATGTGGTTTTGTTTTTGCATGGATAACAAAAACATTTGATATGACAATTTACTATTTGTGTATAATCAATCTCTCGTAATAATTTATAATTTATAATTTATAATTTATAATTTATAATTTATAATTTACAATTTAAATTATTTATAATTTTATATAAAAAAAAAAAAAAAGTATTTTAAAAAAAAAAAAAATTTTTTCATGACCCGGTTACCGCGCGGTTACCCACTCAGGTTACACGCTCGGTTTACAAAAATAATTTCTCATAATTCTCATGTAAATTATACTTAAAATGTCAATATAAATATTTATTAAAACTTCCCGACTAGTCATAATGATAAACCGGTTTTTTTTTTTTTTATAATTTATAATTTTAATTTTATATTGTATAACTTTCCTTTTTTGGAAGATAGATGTCCCCTTTTCGAAAGGTGAAAAGCGGCTGCATATACACCAAGTGGTTGGTGCCGTGCGGTGTTTATGGCTTAGCCGCCGTAAATACTGCGGAAATCAGCCGTTCTAGTTAAATAATAGTAAATGGTTTAGTAGTAGACCGAAACTTTATTAAAACAATAGGAAATTAGTAAAATGTTATCAATTTGTAATCCTTTTTTCGAATGAAATCTGATCCGCTTTTTATTTATCTCTGAGGCGGGCTTTATGTTTTCTTTGTATTGTTGTTTAAAAGAAAATCATAAGGGAAAATAAGAAAAGAGTAAAATGTTTACTATTTTGATATTATTTTGATTTTACGGTTAAAAAAACCATTTTAGTTATATTAAAGCCTCTTCCTTTGGTTAACTAAAAACTTGATATCATTATTCAAATGAGCCAAGTGAGCCAATTAGGTCAAATAGGCCAAATAGGTTCTCAAGGTAGGCGTTTTTTTTTAGTTATATGGCTATACGTTCTGGGCTATACGATTGCTATACGTCATAAACATATTACATATATTTGGCTGATTTAAAAAAACTGTCCCATTCAAATTCACCTGATAAAGTGTATTTGTTATTTTTGTACGGTTAATTTTGGATACCGGCCGCTTTCTTCCGGATACCGCCTTTTTAAACATTACCTAATTGGGTCATTGCTAATTTGGGTCATTTGTATCACAAGGAGATTATATTTCGGTTTAAAAAAAAAATGCTAACTACGCCAAATGAATGTTGCGTCACATTTACATTTTTTTATACATCTATACCACTATACATCTTCACGTGAAATTTAAAATTTAAATTTTTTTTTTTTTTTTTTTTTTTTTTTTCGAGATAAAATATTAAAGTTTTTTTTTTTTTTATTTTATTTTACGTGTCAACAACAGGAGATCTATAAATGGATTTTCTTTCTAAAATAACATCTATATTTTTAAGTAATTTGTGATAATTGTTGGCGTATTTTTTTTTTTTTTTTTTTTTTTTTTTTTTTTTTTTCTTTGTCAAAAAAAAAAAAAAAACCTGATTTTTGTTTTCTCTTTCAACAAATTTAAAAAATCATCATAATTTTTTTTTTTTTTATCATTTATCATTTATATCATTTATATCATTCTTATCATTTCATACAATTTCATTTACATATAATTAATTATACGGAATTCGATATATTTGATATATATATAGATATATATATTTACACGTAACGCATATTCTAACATATTCGTGTGTGTTGTTATTGTGTATGTATACATCTTTTTATGATTAATTCATAGATTTTTTTTTTTTTTAAATGATGGTAATCATGATGATTATGATATAATAATAAATAATAATTGTATATATATAATAAAATAAAAAAAAATAAATAAAATTTAATTTATAATCTTTACATGTTTATTGTATACATCTTTTTACGTATTTTCCAATTTTATCTTTAAAAAAAAAAAAATTAAAAAAAGGTTCGTGTATAATAAATATCATGATTTTTTGTCTAACCTAAATAATATTGGTCCGTAATTTGATGTCCAAACTTTTTTTTTGATTATATGTGAATCACGTGATTCGCCTGAATGTTACACAACTCAAGCACAACTTGACACAAGTTTTACTTTCATACATATTGGAGTAAAAAAAAAACGCGTCAAAATTTTTCGCGTGTCTTTTTTTATTTATTTCTTTTATTAATAATAAAGGTTTTTTTTTTTCAATATACAACAAACAAGTTCGAAATATTTTGTATTTTCTTTTGATAAAAAATATTTTTTTTTTTGTATTAATATATTTTATTAAATCTTAATTCTGCTTCAGTTTTTAAGATGTACGGAATTTTTTGTAAAAAAAAAAAAAAAATCTTAAAGATGGTAATAGATGGTAATATATATGGTAATGATGAAAAAAAAAAGCTAAAAACTGAATTTGATTTGGCCAATTTTTTTTTTTAGTTTCTTTTTTTTTTTTTTATGCCAAACTAAAATTACTATCTAATTTTTGAAATTTATGTTGTATATATATATATTATGTATATGTAGTGAATTTGTTGTTGTTTAAAGAAAAAAAAAAAAGAAAAAAAAAAACTAAAGGAAAAGGGGGAATATATGCTAAAATTACAATACAATGCAAAGGGAAAAAAATGTATAAAAAAAAATGTCTAAAAAACTGTACAAAGAAAGAAAAGCTAAAAAAAAAAAAATTATATTTGCGCCATCAAATAAACGCCTTTACAAATAGTTCTTTTTTTATTATTTTGAAATGAAAAAAAAAAAAAAAAAAATAAAACCTTTGGATGAATATATCAATTATACTACAGTAGTTTGATACGACAAACTACTAATTGGAAATGATGGTCCAGGTCTTGCATTTAAAAGATTTCGTTTTGCCGTGTATAATACGCTATTACTAATTGGATAGGTGTATTGAGTAGTTGTAGCAGTTCTTACGGAATAGGATGGACGAACTCCATAATTTGATTGTTGCTGTTGCGTTGAAAGATTATAGTAAGCAACTTGAGAAGCTCCGGTACTTTGCGGAGGAGGAGTTGGATACGCTATTTGAGCATATTGTGTTTGTGAAGTTTGAACAACCAATTGTTGTTGTTGCGAAGTTGAAACGTTCGAATAAACTGGATAAACATTTGCTCTCTTTGGAGGAGATATCATCATACCATCGACAAAAGCTTGTTCGGCTGATCTCTTGAATCCAGTTGACATAGATTGTACAGGAACTAAAAATCGTTGATTTGATTGATTCGTTTGTTGACCTGATTGTTGTTGTTGTTGTTGTTGTTGAGGCTGTTGAGATTGCGATTGTTGAGGTAAGTAAGATGGTTGAGTTGAATATTGAGTAGTATGTTGTGAAACGTTCATGGCGCAGTCAGCATTATTATTTTCATTATGATCATTCGAAATGATAAAAGTATCCATCTTTCTAACCCATTCAAAATATTGACGTTCAGAAACATATAATTCATAATCTAAAGAACTTAAAAATTCCATTTCCATTGTATTGATCTCAGAAACAGGAATATTTGTAACTTCAGACCATGTTTTGTTGGTATAAGTATTATCATCCAAAAATTTATTTGCCAACATAAGAGCTACAGTAAAAGTTCTATATTCTGAACCATTTTGACCTTTAATAGTAGGATTATTTATCTTCATTCGATGAATATATAATAAAGATAAGAGAATTACCGAATGAGAAACTTGAGTAGCGGAAATAACATCCTTACAAAATTTTTTAAACGCGTCTCTTGGTTTGTATTCATTATATCTCCTATGACCATTCCCACCTGGGGGTGGTGGAGGAGCTATTATTGAAGAAACAGTATGTGAATCCATCAAATAATCACCAAACCACAAGAAACAAGTCATATGAGCGGCGAATTCGGAAGCACGTTCAACGGGAACTTGTTCCAGTAATGAGACCTCTTGAGATATTATCGATGAATTTTTTGTTATTTTATTATTATGATTATTATTATTATAATTATTATTGTTATTATTATTATTTGACGATGATTGCTCCGAATAATATTGAATGTTTGACTTTGCTCTGGTATTTTCTTGTTGATCTCTTCGCTGTATGTATTGTACTTGACCTTGATGTGTAATCGGTAAAGGAGGTAAAGGTTTCCTTTGTAAATTTATAGTTTGAAGCGAAGAATAGTTTGAAGAAGTAGCCGGTAAAGAAGCGAGAGTTGTAGTTAAATACATCTTTAAACGAAAAAAATTTTTTTTTTACTTTTTGGTAAGAAGGAAAAAGAAAAATCGCTAGAGATTTTATATAAAAAAAAAAAAAAAAAAAAAAGTTTATTATGATGAGAAAGAAAACAAATTTTTTTAAGCTAAAGTTATATATGTCCGAAAAAAATAATAAAAGCTATATATATATATATATATATATAAAAACCGCGTGTCTCTTCTAAAAGAAGAAAAAATTTTTTTTTTTTTTTTTTTGTCAAATGTGAAGAGAAATTAAAAAAGAAAAATTTTGGCGGTTTATAAATTTTTTTTTCAATTGTTTAAAATTCGTGATCTTTACTCTATTATTTTATTTTATAATTGTGGGGGGAGTACAGAAAAAAAAAAAAAAAAAAAAAATCGGACTTCCTTTTGAAAAAGTATAATTATAAGTACAATTTAATAAAAAAAAAACAATTGTTAAATTGTATATTATGTATATTATAAAAAATATATATAATAATGTATATATATATATATATATATATAATTATATAAAAAAAAAAAAAAAAAAAAAAAAAAAAAAAAAAAAAAAAAAATAAATAAATAAATAAATAAATAAAAAAAACTTTTTTTTAAAGTAATGTATATAAAAGCTTTTTTTGGGATAGATTTGTTTTTGAATGAAATGACTGAAAATGAACAAGTTATAATTTATTATTAAATAAACTATAATTATATAGTAATGAAACTAATAAAAAAAATAGTTGAAATAAATTTGCTTTTTCCGTATATATTATACTCGGAGGCTTATTATATATACTAACATGTGCATAAAAAAAAAAAAAAAAAAATAAATAAAGAAAATAAAAGCTTATTTTATATAATGATATAATAATTTACTGATTATACAAGTGATTACGATGATACGATGATGTAGATTATAATTATATTTATATTATGACTGTAAAAAGTAAACAAAAAACTTTATAAATTTATAATATATTATATAAAAAAAAAAAAAAAAAAATACCTGTTTGATGATTTTAGCTAATTTCTTTTTTAGTGTAAAAGACAAAGTTTTTTTTTGTTGAAAGGGAAATAAAAAAAAAATTTTCATTTTTTTTTTTTTTTGATTGTTGTTTGTTTGATTGAATTGGGGCCAAATGGGAATAAGTGTAAACAGCCACCAGTGAAAAAAATGTGAGAGTTACAATTAGTGGATGATTATGATTAAATGGGGCGAAGGTTTATATTATCATAATAGTAAATAATTCCCCTTGCTTGATACCATGTCAAATGTCTTTAATAGTTTCATCTAATCGATTATACAATAGAATAGAATCGATATTGGCTTTTTTTAACAGGATTTTTTTTTATAATCATGCTAAAATACGCGCAGCCTGCACAATCGTCATTTTAACCCCCTTTCCTTCTTTCCGCTTAATATTTTCGCCCGATAAACATGTTAGTCATACTGTAAGAGCTATTAATTATTTGTCTCGTTTTTTCTTTCTTTTTTCTTTTTACATTCCACATTCCACGCCCATCAACTGTTGATATTTCACAATTTCATAATCAATCTAATAATAATAATAATAATAATAATAATAATAATAATATTATTATTATTATTATTATTATTTTTATATTTACAATAGTTCCTGAATTCATATTCTAATTCTATAATTACATATGACACAACACCACATTAAATCCTTTTTAAAGATTATAAATTATTTTATTTTAATTTTATTTTTTTTTTTATTTTATTTTTTTTTTCATTTAACCTTTTATTAAATCACAAATGTTGTCATACGTGTTTCCAAAGAATTAACAATTATCTTTTCTCGCGCGCAATTTTCTATTCAACCTATTATGTTTAAGGAATCTTCTAATAAAAACTTTAAAATTCTTAATTGTGGAATGTAAAATCGAAATTTGTGTGAATCTGAAATAACCTATAGCCGAATCCTTACAAAAAAGAATTTAATTAATATGAAATGATTTTCCTTCTAATAAAGGAAAGTGTTACATTACCTTATTTTTTTTTATCCCTTTAGCGTATCAAAAGGAAAAAAAAGCTCATGTATTATGAAAATCCATTTTCAAAAAAAAAAAAAAAAAAAAAAAAAAATATTACCATGAACTTTGTGTAAAAAGAGATAGAGTATTATCCCTGCATTGTATAATCGATGTTACTACATCACATCCAAGTTTTACTTTTGTTATCTTCTTAATATATCTTCATTATTAAAACTTCATGTGTAACCCACACTCTAGGTTATCTTTTTCGTCAACCACCTACCCGCCCGCTCATTTTAAATTACTAATGTAAGCATGTGATTATTATTAGATTTGATTATATTTGATTGATTGATTATAATTATTGATTATCACGCACGCTTGCTTCTTTTTTTCCTTTTAATATGGATCTACAAATTCCCCGTAAATACCGAGTTTTTTACTACTACATGTCACATTATTTTTTTTATGAACCAATTATTTCTTTTTTTGTTTGATTGACATATATAAATTTCAAAAGCTCTCCTTGTAATTAAAAAAGAAAATTTTATCTATAAACGGTTTTTTGTTTATTGGAATTTATTAAATAACGTACTTCTTTATTTAATAAATTTAATAATATTTAACCCTTTCTAAACCTAAATATAATCCTAATTGTGATAAAATTTTTTATGATATTGTTTATTATTATTATATTACACTATTTATGTGTAACTACCTATTATATTTATTTCTTTTAATAATAAAGAAATATTAAAAACGTAATAAACAAAAATAACCGATCCTTAATTGGTTATGATTATCTCTTGACATTTTTTGCCGAAATTTTAAATATTATATACATATATGATAAACAGATAACACATTTTTTTTTGATTGTCACCTTTATTTAATAATCTTTATTTTTTTTTTTTTTAAAATAGTTAAAAAAAAAAAAAAAAAACCCAAAAAAAGCTTTATATAATTAAAACCTATAAATGGAATCTCGTATTAGTTTAATTAGGTTTCGGGTTAGTTATTATTACTTTAAAATAATTGTTAAAAGAAATTACTAATATAATATTATATATATACTTAATTAAAAAAATTTTTGATCGATTTTGTTAAAAGTGTTTGATTTCAAAAAGAATTTGATAATTTGATGTTTTATTTTTAATTTTTTAATACTTTTTTATCACTTTTAATACTTTTAATACTTCTTAAAAAAATAGTACTATGGTATTAAAAAAATACTGTGATAATCCTGATTATCAATGGAATTTAATTCTAATTTTACCATTGAATATCTATTAAAAAATATCTGTTTATTCCTTTAATTATTTGATAAATAATCAGAATTCACATCTAAATTTTTATTATTTTCTAAATAATTTGTAAAATAATACAATATTATTACTACTCTTTAATTGATTTGTTATAAATAATTATTAAATAAGAAAAAGTATTTACAGTAATTAAAAATAAATATTTCTTATATAAAATTAATATTACTAATACTAATTTTATTATCAAATTAATATTGAATTTCTTATAATTATACAAGTTCTAATCATTTAATAACAATAAAAAATATTTATTATTTTTAATTGATTATTACTATTTTCAAAATGATGTATACAGTTATATGGGGTCTTTGCAATAGAAAGGTACAAAACTCAAAAAAAATTTTAAATTTACTTTATATGCTAATTATGATTTTTATACTAAAGTGTAAATTTAATATTAATTAAATTTTTGTTTTTTTTTTAAATTTCGTACCTTTTTATTGCAAAGATCCCCATATCTAAATAAAAAAAAAAAAAGAAATCTGAAAACTGGACAAAATATGAATGAATACTGGATAAATATCAGTATTTGAATATTTAATTACAAATAAATAATTCACACCATTTTAAAAATAGCAATAAATATATTTTATACTTAAAAAAAAAATATTATAATTATATAAAAAATTATTATATATTATAAATTATAATATTTTAAGTATTTTACAAATATTAAAAATTAAAAGAATTAGTTAATATTATATTTAAAAATGTACAAAATTTTTTATTATAATAAAAAATTTTAAAAACTTATAATATAAAAAATAGTCAATAAAAAAAAAAAAAATTCTAACTTTAATTAAATAATTTTTTTTACTAATTTCAATTATAATTTATATAGTTAATTCTTGATATAATAAACCCTAACTTTTAGATCTTTACTTTACTATAGGATATAATAAAGAATTTAAGCAATTCAATTAACTATTTCACTATAACAAAAAATTTTTATTGCATTTGATTGGTTAAATATTATATATTAACAAAAATCTATTATATCAAAGGTTTACTATACTAAGAATTAACTGTATATAATTTTATAAAAATCTTAAACATCTCATATTTAATTCATATATAATATATAATTAAATATATTTTTAATAATAATTCAATTAATATTAATATTAAAAATATAAATTTATTACCATTAGATTTCTTTTATTAAAATAAATCAAATAATAGTAAAATTATCAATATTTAATTATTGAATTGCTTAAAAGTAAAAATAAAAATTTTAAAAATTATTTTATAATATATAATTTTAAAAAAATTATATATAAACTTTATATAAATTCATATATAAGTTATATTAAAGATATTTAAAATACTAAAAATATTATAAAAACAAATATTATTAAATATAAAGTATAATTAATATATATATATATATATATATAATTACTATTAAAATTCTTACAATAAAAAAAATTCTAATTTAATATATATAAAATCTTTTTTAATAATTTAAAAAAAAAAAATTACTAAAAAGTCAAATTAATTTTTTAAATTAAAATCCATTTTATATTAACTTTATTAAAATAAAAAATGGCTTACTATTATTTTTTAATATTATTTTTTATATCAATATAAAAAATTATTTCTTAATTCAAAATAAAAAAATAAAGCCTTTAAATTTTTTTCAAATATATTAAATATCTTATATTAAAATTTTATAATTATTTTTAAAAATTATTAATTAATAAAATTTTTAATAAAATCTTATATATAATTTCTATTTAAAGTTATCAAATTTATTTTTTATTTTTATTTTTTTTTTTTTGTAGTATATTTATAAGTTTATTAGATTATTTTTAATTATATTATAATAATCTTAATTTAATATAAAATCAAAAATTTATATTCAATAATATTTAAAAATTATTAGCTTATCATATAAGTAATAAATAGCCAATAAAAACTCATATTTTATTAATTTATTTTTCTTATAAAATTATAAGTATAAATATAAAGAAATTTATAAAAAAAAAAGAATTTTGAAAAATAAAAAAATAATAAATTAAATTAAATTTTAAAGATGATTTTCATAAAAATGAAATTCTAAAATAAAAATTTCAAATTAAATTATAAAAACTAATTAATAAAATAGCATTCATGTAATTTTTTATTTTAAAAATAGATCAATAATATAAAAATTATCTAATTTTAAATATTTATAATTTTTTATATAAATATTTTTTTTAAAAATCAAATCAGTAATTTAATAGTATTTATCTTAAAGAATAAAATTACTAGTTTATTTTTTTTAAAACTTTATTTTTTAAAATATTAAAAGATTTATAAATTTACTTAATTTATTATTAAATTTAAATTTTTAATACTATAATATTCTTATAGTTTAAAGCTAATAATTAAGTAATTTATTATACTACTTTTATTTTTTTAAAATCCAATCAAATTTAATATCTTTAATAATCCAATATTAAATAATATTTTACAATATTCAAAACTTTTTTTCTATTTATCTTTATAATCTTTATGAAATTTCTTCCTATTTAATATATTAAATAATGATTTATTAGTATGAAAATTACTAGATTTTAAATATATATCTTTAATATAATATAAAAAAAAATAGAAAAATATATATTTTACAGAAAAGTAATATAATTAAATTTAACATATAAAAATTTATTACATGATTATATATAAATAAATTTATTTATTTATCAATTAAATAATTTTTTTTTTATTATTTCTATTATTTTTTTTCCACTTTCTTTTATTTTCTTAATTTTTTTATTTTTTAATAGTATACTATTTATAATCTTTCTTTTGGTGTTAAAAATGCATTCGTATTTATTAGATAAAGAGAAGATATAAAATATCACTTTATATTATATATTGTACTTCTAGTAAAATTAACAGTTTAAACATCCACCAAAGTATATTATTTATAATCATTTATTAATTAGTAATAAAAATAATTTATATTTTTATATTATTTTTTTATATTTAAACAAATAATAAAACAAACAATTATTTTTTTTTTAAGATGCATTTTTTTGAAAAAAATAATATCATCATTTTCAAATTACTGTAATTAGTAATTAATTTGTAATATAAAATAAAAATTAATTTTAAAAAATAAAAATAAATTATGTTTATATTATATAAATATTATAATATTACTTGATTTGTATAATACCAAATTACTATTGTATAATATTATTAATAGTTTTTTATTATTTATCTTTAATTTTTGTTGTAATTTATAAACTGATTCTTAAGACTTAATTCTTAAAAACTGATTCTTAAAACTAATTTTTTTAAAGATTTTTAAAGTTCATACTAATTTTTACTAAATAAAAGTAATAATTTTTTATTCTATATTATTATTTTTAATTATTTTTTTCATTTTTAACGATTTTTTCATTTATTAACTAATTTTTTTTTTTAGATTCTACTTTTAAGCAAAAAACTTAAAAAAATTAGTATTTTTTAAAAATATTTATATTAATATTTAAATACTATCAAGATAAAAATATTTTTAAAATCCTAACTTTAAAAAAAGTTAGAAATACAATAATTTATAAATAAAATATATTTGAAAAATTTACCTAATATATATTTTAAATTAAAATAGTTTAAAAATAAATAAAAAAAAAGCAAATAATATTTTTTTTTAAAAGATAATTTTAAAATTAATTTTTATTGTATTTTTTATAATATAAATTAAATAGTATTTTATTATTTTTTATTGTTTTCAGTCATTCTGTTATTTTCATTATTTTTAAAATTTAATTTTAATTAATTAATAAATTACCTAATTATAATAATTTAAAAACAGTAATAATTAATTTTTTTTTTTTTTGTAAAATAGAAATATAAAATTATAAATTAAACTTAAATATAAGTAAATAGAAAAGTAGATAAAATATTTTTTTTTCCTTTTTTTTTTGTAAAGTTATTATTAAATTAAATAAAATTACAAATAAACTTAGATTTAAATGAGTTTAGAAGGAAGGAAAACTTATTTATTAAAAAATGTTTTTAATATTTTTTTTTTTTTTTTTATAAAGCTATTAAAATAAATATAAATCATAAATTAAACTTTAATTAGATAAATAAAAGGATATTTTTTATTTTTAAAAAATATTAAAATATTTCTTTTTTTTTTTTATAAAACTATTAGAATTAGAGCTTCAAATTTTTAGTTCAATTCTATTTTCAGTTCTGATTTAGCTCTCTGATATAAAATTTTACCAAAAGTATTTTTCAACTTAAAATTTTTACTGAAAAATATTTTCAGATTATACTTTTAATTAAAAATATTTTCAGTTAAAAAACAATACTGAAAAAATATTTTCAGTTTGAAAAATTAGTTCAGTTCCATTTTCATATCAAAAATGGAACTGAACCTATTTTTTCAAAAAACACTTTAAACTAAAAATATTTTCAAATGAAGTTTTTTAACTAAAAAAACATTTTTCAGTTAAAAGATAGTTCTGAAAATGTTTTTCAATAAAAATCTTATTTTGAAAAGTGACTAATAAGAAATTAAGTTTGGAACTGAAAATGAAATTAAAACCAAAACTAAACCAGAAATTCAAAGCTATAATTAGAATAAATATAAGTTACTATAAAATAAATTTAAATTTAAATAAATTGAAAAGAAAAGAAATTTGTTTTTTTAAAAAATATTTTAATGTTTTTTTTTTATCTATTTTTATAAGATTACTAGAATAAATATCTGAATTAAATTTAAATTTAAATAAATAAAAAAAAAAAAAATGTTTTTTTTTGTAAAAAAAATTAAAATCTTAATAATAAAGATAAAAAAACTGTAATATCATAATTATAATTAAATAAAGTTTTATATAATATACAAATTTTAAAGTTTTATTAATATTAACTAATTAAAATTAATTAAAAATACTAATTATCAAATATGAAATTTATATATAATATATTTCAAAGATTAGATTTTAAACATTACACTAGTCAAATCAAAGCTATCAGATACATATCAGGTACATATTGGGTATCTGAGATATGTGTAAAATATATGTATGCTATTTACACATATCAGGTACCTGATATGTACCCGTCAGATGCAGAAAATTGGTGACATATAATATGCATATCAGGTACATATCTCATACATATTGGGTAGTTAAATATCAATTACATATCATAGATTTATTGGGACCTGATATATTTAAAAAAATATTGGACAGATATTATATACTTATTGGATAGTATTAATAAGTATCCTATATATACCTAATATGTATCCTATTTGTATTTGAAATATAAGCATAATTTCATAATTTTCACACATATCAAATAGCCGAAAAGTATAGCATTTATGGGGTATTAATAGTAGTAGATTCATAATTTAAATACAATTGTAATTTAAAAGTAATTTAATTCATTTAATTATAATTACTGAAAGTTTTATTTATATTTTCAATTGATAATAAAAAAAAATATTATACAAAAAATATTATAAAAAAAATTCACTACTTTTTACACAAATTATAATTTATTTACAATTAATATTCACTTGTTTGCTTATTTTTATTTCATTATATCTATTTAATTTGAAAGAAAGTAAAATGTTAGTAATAGAAGTATTAGTATGAATATTAGTAGAAATGTTAGCAAAAGAAAAGGAACGTTAATAAAAAATTTTTACATTAGAAAGTGTTAGTATTAATGTTAGTATGAAAGTTAGTAGAAATAGAAAAGGAACATTAATAAAAAAAAATATAAAGTATAAGTATTAATGTTAGTGTTAATGTTAGTAAAAGTATTAGTAAAAGTAAGGAATAAAAAATATTTAACAGTAGAACATTGTTAGTAGGAACGTTAGTAGGAGGAAACACATTAGAAAAAAATATTAGTAAGAGTGTTAATAGAATGGAAAAAGAAATTTTAACAAAAAATGTATCTTTGTATTTATTTTTTAGAAAAACTAATAAAGTAAAAAACTCGATAGTAAAACATTGCTTAGGATGTTAGTGAGAAGAAATACATTGGAAAAATATATTAATAAGAGTGTTAAGAATAACATAATAATAGGAAAAGAAATTTCAACAAAAAATATACCTTTATCTTTATTTTTTAAATAAAATAATAAAGTAAAAATTTGAGAGAGAGAAAAAAAAAAATACGATAAATAAATAATTAAATTATGATTGTACAATCATATGATCAACAAAATTATCAATTTTTATTGGTTATTTGGATAATATTATATTCAGTCACATCAGCCACAAAATCGGTCACCTATCGAATACACAAGTCAATATTAGCAAAGAATTATAAACTTGATTATTCACTATTCATACTTAACTTGAGTTGATAAAATTATTAAAAAATCACTGATTTTATTAAATTTATTAGAATTTTTATACCTAATTAAAGATGATTAAATAAAGTTTTACTACCAATTTCATTTTAAAATTACTAACTTTTTTGTTAATCTTGGATATTTTAAATTGTTCACTTTGAACTTAAATTTAACTTGTTCATTCACAGATCATAACAATCATAACATATTTGTGAAATTAAAACAATTTACGTAAATGTTCTTGAAGGGCAATTAATATAATAATACTAGGTGATAAAAATTGTTTATAAAAAGAGATTCCATTTTTTTTTTCTTATAATAAATTTGTTGTCATTATTTTTATTATATATTCTTTTTCTTAAAATTTGTTACTATTATTTTTTATTATTATATATTCTTTTTCTTAAAATGTCTGCAAATTGGACTGATACAATAACTGAATATTTAATAAGATATAGGAGGTAAAAAATTAAATGAAAACTAATAAATAACTTTAATCATTTTCTAGTTTTTTTTTCTCTTACGTTTCCTGATCTAAAAATTAAATAAATAATGTAAAGGAGAAGGAACAACTACTATCATGACATACCTAAAAGGGACCGCTCCAAATTCTGGGAGAGACTAGCTCGAAGAATTCAGAGACAGTTCTGCGTAAGGTTCACTGGCCAACAGGTAGAAAGAAAGTGGAGAAACTTGATCAGGAATTTTAATATTAGCAAAATAATAATAAATCATAAAAAAAAATAAAATAAAATAAAAATTTAATAGTATTAACATTTTTAGGATTTCTGTGAATGGAAGAATGATGCGTGAAATGGAAAGTAGTTCCAGAAAGAAAAAAGATATTATAGGCAATTTCACACAAAGTTTTAGAACAGACCTGATAATTATTAAGAATTTTTTTAATTTATATTTAAGTTATTTAAGTTCTAAATTTATATATATTTCTTAGGGAATCACCACAGTCATAGGCGACATAGAAACACTGTGCATTGGCGATCTTAGACATCAGTAAGTTTTTTATCATATGGATCCTTAAAGATTCCTAAAATTACCTTAGAATCTTTAAGGATCCTTTAAATTTAAAAATCTTTAAGAATTCTTTAAAAAAATTTTAGGATCTTTAGAATTTCTATGATTTGTTAGTTTCCTTAGAGAATTTTAAACCTTTTAACCCTAGAGTCTTTTAAATCACATGTATTGCAGATTAAAATCTAAAAACTTTTTTCACAGAGAATTAAATATTTTTATTAGTGCACGAAAGAAAATCACATATATTACATAATAAACTTTTTTTACATGTTCTTTACAAAAAATTAATATTCTTTCAGTTCATTATTCGCTCCATCCTTACCATCACTTGTTCTTTCCTTTCCCTTTCACTTGTTCTTATTTTTCCTCTACACCTGCTCTTTCCTTTCACTCTTTATTTATCCTTATTTTTCCCTTCTACTATAAGTATACTTATTATTCACTATAAAAATTCTTTAAGAAAAAAACTTTTAAGTTTATGTGCGCAGGTATTTTTTTTATGAAATATCATAACAAAATGTTAATTATTAATGTTTCTTTTTTTTCCTTCAGCTCTTTGAATGCAACATTTCTGTAAATAATTTTTTTCATTTATTTATTTTAACAAAACATTTATTAACGTTTCATTTTATTTCTTTTCTTTTAGTTAGCTTTTTAAAAACTTCTGTCGTCTCCTTTTTTATAGACGGTTAGCTCTTTGAGATATTGGAATTTGTGGAAAAATCAATAAGGGAAGTTAAAAGAAAAAATTTTTAATAATCATTTTATAACGAAATATTTCTAACATTTCATTTTTTCTTTTTGTAGATGGTCAACATCTTTGAAATATTGGGACGTGTGAAAAATTGGTAAGGGAAGTTAATTTTTTAAAATTAATAATTCTTAACAAAATGTTTTAATATTTTGTTATTTTATTCTTTTTTTAGATGGCTGGTTCATCAGATTTTAACAAAATGGCTTCTAGTATTTTGATATTGTTTAGTAAATGACGTGTAGGAAATTTGATTTTTTACATCAAATTAATTCTTTTGATGAAATGATCACTAACGTTTCATTTATTTTCTTTTATAGACGACCAGTTCTTTGATACTTGGACAATATGTTGAAAGTTTGGTGGGTTTCTTATTAGTTATTTCAATTAATTTTTTAACAAAACATTTTTAATAACGTTTCATTTACTCTTTTTTCTAGATGGCTAGGTCTCATATCTATTAGTAACAAAAGTATATAGTTATGTTAATAGAAGTACGGCCTTGGAGTATTTGGACATGCAAGATTTTGGTATGAAAGTTATAGAATTTTTTTAAATTTATTTTAATGAAACGTTCACTAACATTTCATTTTTTTCCATTTTTTTTAGATAACGCATGGAATTTACAGTAAAGTATCAGCATTTTTCTTAACTTTTTTTAATGAAACAGTACTAACGTTTCAGTTTCCCTTTTTTTAGATAGGCCGATATGACTTCAGATCTTAGAAGCGTTATATTTTGATATATATTGGCAAGTAAAAAAGAAAAAATAAATTTGTTAATTTTTTAAATGGTCTTATTTTTAGTATTTAGATATATAAAAAAGTATAAGACTAATTTTAACCTGGGATGATTTAATCAGAGTGATTTAACCTAGTAATTTTTATTTGAAAAAATTTACATAATATTTCACAAATTATTTATTTGTTTATTATAGCATTTCTGGTCTTCTACTCTTTCTTCTACTCTTTCTTCACCTTTAACATTTCAAATTTTGATCTTTAATACAGTATGTTCTTGGATTTATTTATTGTTTTTTTATTTCTTGATGATTAATATTTTCTTCTTTTTTTTGTAGGTTCTTTGATGCTTTAATAAACAGTAAGTTTCAGATTTTTTGGAATTTTGGAAATATATTTCCTTTACAACAACTAATCAATTCTTTTTTTTCCTTTGGTCAGATTTTTTCTGAGATTCTTCTTAGATTTTTTCTTAGTCTCCTAGGCTTCTTTTCAGATTTATACGTATTTCTTTTTGGGCTTTTTGGATTTCTTTCTGGTGGGGTTTTCTTGTGGGGTTTTCTTGTATTTTTTTTCTATTTTTAGTTTATTTTTTTACGTTTTCTTAGGTTTTACTTGGTTTTTTTCTCTTGCATTTTTTCTTGGGGCTCTATTTACTTGGAATTCTTATATTTCAGTCAGTTTTTTTTTGGGTTTCTTCTTGGATTATGGTTGGATTTTCTTAATCTTATTTTTTTATACTTTGTGATATTGTTTGATCTCTTTATTTTCAGACTTTAGTTTATTTCAATTTTTTTTTGGTTTTGGTTTGACTTTGTATTTTTATCATTGGTTTAATTTTAATTTTTCAATTTGGTATTTGATTTCTTTTCCAATTATTTTATTTTGTATTTGTTTCAATCTATTTTTTTTTTCTGTCCTATAATAATTAAATAAAATAAAAGATTTTTTAATATACAAATATATAATTTTATTCAGCTTTAATTTATAAATAAATTTTATTTTGTTTTTTTTTTTTACTTTTGCAAAAAATAAAATTAGCTAATAAAAATTAATATAAAATATTATAAAATTTTCATGGGAGTAATTTAACCCGAATGATTTAACTAGAAGGGGCAAGTTAGCAAAACTCTATAAAAAAATAGTAATAAATTATAGTAATAAAATATTTTTTAATATTTCAAAATTTTTTTTTATTAGATAGTTAAATCTCTGAATGTATAAAAATTTTTGTAAAAATATGAAATATATTTTGCAGTTCAATTATTTTTTTAAATAAATACTTTTAAATTAAAGTTCTAATTGGTTTAGTTTGATAAAAACTAATATTAAACTAAATTAATTAATATCAGTATTAATGATTACTAAAACTAACCAATATCAATATTAATAATTATTAAAATAATTGATAATTACTAAAAATTAAACTGATTTACCAATATTACAAAATTATTTTTTACTAAATTAAATTATTTATAAAAATATTTTGCAACAGTTTAATTAAAGTGACAAAAAAACCATTGCAAAATTTTTTTTTATATTTAATTAATTAATAAAATGTTTAATAATATTTTTTTATTAAAATACAAAAATTTCACAACATTTTTCAATTAAAGCAATAAAAAAATATTGTAAAATGTAAATTAACTAATAAAATAGATTATAGCATTTTTATTAAAGTATCAAAAAATAAAGTTGCAAATCATTTTTTATTGAATTAATTAATAAAAATATTTTATAATGTTTTCTATTAAAGTGATAAAAAATATTGTGAAATATTATTTTTTATTAAATTAACTGATAAAAAATATTTTATAGCATTTTTTAATTAAAATGATAAAAAAATATTGCAAAACATTTATTATTAAAATTAATTAATAAAAATATTTTGCAGTATTTTTATTAAAATAATAAAAAAAAATTTATATTAATAACTTATTTTCTTCCAATAAATACCATCGATTCCAGAATTGGTATTTCAAAGTTCTGGATATCATCTAATATGATCAAGATATCCTGAGCCTAATAAAGACTTATTACAAATTTAACGTTCAATCAATAAAACTGAACATTCATCATATTACTCCCAAATCAGAAACTCATCATTTAACAATAACTAAATATCAGAATTTTATACTCATTAAAAATCAAGTTAATAATGACTTCTTCTTGAGCATTCTGTTCAAATTAAACTTTAATACAAATCAAGTTATTTTTTAACACTATATAATGGTTCAAAGTCTTCTGATGGTTAACAAAATCATCCTGAGACTTTGTTTAGACTCACTTCAACTTATCTAATAAATTTAACCAATACTTTATCTTCAGTTCTATTTCATATTCTATATATCTATAAAAAACACAAAATATGAAATATTCTCTAAATACTCATTTTCTTTTTATTAATTTACTTGATAAACAATATATTCTTAATTCTTTGTTCATTTATCAGAATATGGACCTTCATTACAATAACTCTTCTTTATTTTTTGATAATTCACAGGAATAAGAGATAGTTTTAGTTCAGGCTTTAACTTCTTGACCTTTTATATCAGATACATTGTGGGCTTCTATTCCATTTGAAAGATCTCTCTCTTCGAAAGATTTAATCTTTATTCAATAGTGGTTATTTATCTTTCACTATCTGGAATTCTATATGAATGGATCTATGATTAATTTCAATTCTGCCTATGTGTTAATAACTGCTAGTTTTATTTAGATCATCACAATACTCCTTATAAACAATATATATCTTTATTAACAGATTGGCCTTCTTTATTCAGGGCTAAATCCTTTGCAATATTGCTTATCTTATTGGTTTCTCCTCCAAGCAACTCTATTACAATTCACACTGATTCCCAATCAGTGATTTCAACTTTTACCAAATTCATCAATGATCCTCACAATCTGAAAGCTAGAAAAATATTTAATATATCATCTTTCTCCATTTTGTAGTCTTATATCTTTAACCTTTATTTGGAAAAGCACATTCAAGTCACTTTGCATAAAGTTTCTGCTCATTCAACTTATTACAGGAATAATGTCATTAATTATCTAGTTAGAAATGCACATAACAGAAATTGCACTTTAATTATCTTCAAACCTTCTGCTTCTAATAACCTTACAGTATTTCCTTTATGGAATAATATTCTGATAGAATGTAAACTTAGATCTTTTTTAAGAATATTAACAGATTATTCAAATTTTGAATCATTCTACAATTTAAATAGAAACGCTAAATATAGATCTTTTACTGTATCTATTAACTAGAAGTGAATATTGAAGATTCTTTTTACTTTCTTAACCCCTTCTGCTACAACTTCATTTGATGATTTATTATTTAAGTCATTCAAAGTCAAATTATTTATAGATGAGCTTCCTACTTTAGAACACACTAAAAATTATTATTTTCACATATATGGTGATGCAAATTGTTTTCTTGATGGTAACTCTTCAGAAACCCTTATTCATGTTTAGCTATGTTCAGAGGTTTTTCAACTCACTCATTTTCATTTATACAATATTTTATCTTATATTAGTAGTTTTATATTTAATCATACTTAAAAACATATTTCTATTGATGATATTCTTTTGCTTGATATATAAGATATTTCATTTTAAATATTACTTTTACTTTTATAGATTTTTTATGAGGTTTTATTATTGTTTTATTATATTTTTAGAACAATTTTTATCTTTTTCTACTTTATCTGAATTATTGTTCAAGATTTCTGATTTAAATATTATTTTTACTAAACAAAATATTTAGATTTTATGATGTCAAGCTCTTTCTATATGGGAGAATAATTTGGACATCTTTTGTAAGGATAAAAAGAGATATTATAGACTTAATCCTTATTCTAATTATCATCACATTAACACTTTAGATCAAGAATACTTTTGTAAAGAGCTTCTTCAATATGTTTGCTTTTCAATAGATATTTTTAATTATTATGTAAATCATGTAAGTTTATCATACAACTTACATTATTTTCTTTTTTTTGAGAGGACAGATATTTGTTAAGGAATTGAAGCCTTGTGATTGAGATAATACTTTATGTATCTTGCAGGGTCAAGTTGTTATCATTTTATGATTTCAATTGAGATGTTCATAATAACTTGTTTGTTTAATTTTTTTGATTAGCGATAGTTTGATCAAGCATTAACGCTCATATTATTTACTAATGTATTGAATTTATCTTATTAGTTTTGTTGCTTTTAATTATAAATTCTCTTGTTACAATAAAAATTAAAATGATAAAAAAAATGTTGTGAAATGTTTTTTTTATTAAATTAATTTATAAAAAATATTTCACAATATTTTTTAATTAAAATGATAAAAAATAAAAAAACATTGCAAAATACTTTTTTTATTAAATTAATTAAAAAACATTTTGCAATATTTTTTAATTAAAATAATAAAATATTATTATAAAATAATTATTTATTAAAATAACTTATATTAATTAAAACATTTTTTTTATTATATTATTTAATTTAAATCAATTTAATAATTTATATAAAACCAATATTAAAACTGCAATTACTAAAACCTATTAGTAAATTTATTAAAAATTTTAGTTTAATAAACTATAAAGTTAAAATTATTTAGATATTAAAACTAATTAATACAATTTAATAATTACTAAAATTAATCAGAGCCCTAAACAAAAATATTAAATATAATAAATAAATTATTTTATCATAGTAAAGTTTTATTGGCTTAAAGAATCTTATATTTAAATCATTAAGTGTATAGTCATACTTTGATATAACGAAGTTAGTGACTGGACCAATTAGACTTTTGTTATAAAAAATTTATTAACATTATAATAAATTATTTGTGGTGGATGATTAGATCGGTTTTAGAACTGGGAGTACTCATAGCAAGTTAGAAGTGATTATAGTTGTAATCCTATCTTACTTAATAAATGATGGTACAGCTTCAACACTAAAAAAAAAAAAAAAAAAAAAAAAATATAATAAATTATTTGTATAGTATAGTGAATTATTCAGTATAAAAGTAGAGTCATGTAACTTGCAAATAGATTCAGATAATTTGAATATCTAATTTAAAAAAAAAAAAATTTTTTTTTATAATGTTACTAAATGAAAAACATAATCAGACTTTTTAAATTAAAGTAAAAAAGGGCTGAAAGAGATGTTTTTTATTATTTCTTTAATTATTTAATTATTTTTTTTTTTTTTTTTGTAATGTTACCAGATAAAAAGTATGACCAGACTTTTGAAATTAAGGTAAGAAAGAATTGGAAAGGTATTTTTTAATTAATTAATTATTTTTTTTTTCTTTTTTTGTAGTGTTACTTGACAAAAAGCATGACTAGACTTTTGGAATTAAGATAAAGGAGAGTTGGAAAAGATGTTTTTTATTGTTTTTTTAATTAATTAATTAATTATTTTGTTTTTTTTTTTTTGTAATGTTGTTAAATAAAAGCATGGCCAGATTTTTGAAATTAAGATAAGGAAGAATTGAAAAGATGTTTTCATTATTTTTTTTTATTTAATTAATTAATTATTTTTTTTTTGTAGTGTTGCCAGATGAAAAATATAACTGGACTTTTGGAATTAAGGTAAGAAAGGATTGGGAAGGTATTTTTTGTTATTTTTTTTTTAATTAATTAATTATCAATTTTTTTTTCTTTTTTTGTAATATTACCAGACAAAAAATATGACTAGACTTTTGAAATTAAGGTAAAAAAGGGTTGAAGGAAACATTATTATTATTTTCTTTAAAAAATTTCCTACTTTTATTTTTATAGAGATGCTAGATGAAATATAAATAATAGATAGGTATCATGCAGATGGAGTTAATTCTGATGTGTAAATACAAAGCTAATAAAATTAATAACATAACTTAATATTTTGATATTATTAAAATAATTTGTTAAATATTTTTTATAAAAGCATTTTGAGCCCTTCATATATTGTGTATTTAAAAAAAATTATTATTTTATTAAATGATTATAAGGCTATTAGTATATTAGTTATCTTTGTTTTATTGGAAAAAAAAATTCATTATAAAAAATTCATTATAAAAAAAGTTATTTTTATATATGCTATTTTGTAACTTTATTTTATATAATAGTATGCAGCTCATAATTAATAAAATTTGGTTAATTAAAGGTTTTTTTATATGTTAATATTTGTCCTACATTAACAATTTGTTATATATTATTCTTTGTTATATTAAGGATTGTTGTAAAAAAAAATGACTATAATGTCAAAATATTAATTGTGTTATTAAATTTACTGTATATTACTGATATTAAGCACCCTCCAAAATTAAGCACCCCACATTTCATATAATAACTAAAAATAAGCGCCCTCTGAACTGCAATAAAATTAATACTGAATTCGCATATATATTGTTTAACCATACAATTATTATCTTCAAATTTATTAAATTTAATGATTATAGTTTACAAATAATTTTAAAAATTGTAAATTAACTTTGGTTCAGAATAAATGTGTCGCATATTTAACTTAATTCCAAAAAAAGGATCGTCTTCCAAAGTAATTGCTTCATGACTAAAATGTGGTTAAAAGTTACAATTAATTTGAACATATTAAAAAATGAACTCTAATTTGAATATATCTAGCACATGGAATTATCATATCCATTGATTCCTCACCATTACTGTCATCAATTATCTCAAATTCTTCACTTTCTTTATTAGTATCCTCATTTAACGTTAAAGAATCTGTTATATTATAAGTTTTAAATGACTGGATAATTACTTCAGGTGAAATACTCTCCCAAGCACGTTTTACCCAATTACATGCATCACTTAATCTGGCACGTCATAAATTTTCTGCGGCAGTCTGCCCAGCACCACCATTAGCCATCTAACGATGTCATTCTTTTTAAAGATTATCCTTAAATGGCTTGTTGATTGTGATATCAAGAGGCTGACAAATACTAGTTAGCCCATCTGGAATTACAGCTAGATCAAATCCAATTTCATGAAAATCTTTTTTTATTGAATCGTATAGATGTCCTCTAAATGAATCATAAACCATCATTTTTGGTGTTCTAGGCCTGCTAATAACAGCATCTTTGAAGTAGTTAATATAATCTTTCATCAAATTAGCATCCATCCAGCCATTTTCCTGAAACCACACAATAATGCCAGTGGGAAGATGTTCTCCATGTGGCATTCGCTTTTCTTTGAAGATACAAATTGGGGGGTAACTTGATCCCATCTGTATTAAAACAAAAATTATTAGTGAATTTTAAAAATCTAAAACATAAAAAAAAATAAAACTAATCTGCAACACATGTCAACATGACAGTAAAACAATTTTTCTCATTACTTGTACAACGAATATGAATTGTTTTGTCCCCCTTTGGATTAATGGTGAAGTTACTAGCCATGTCAAAATAAACTGGCATTTCATCCATATTGAAAATGTTACACAATTCATAAGAATTTTCAATCCTAAGGTGCATGACATATTGACAAAAATTTTCTAATAGTTCTTCAGTTTGTTGTAAAAGTTTTTGAGACACTTTTGTATGTCGCCTTAAAGATAATTTGTATCTTTTCATAAAACAATTTAACCAACGAAGTGATCCCTTAAAACTTTCTGTAACATCACTATAAAGAGCAATAATATCTGATTCTTCCAAAATTTTAAACATTGCAATTTTTATAGTTATAGAAGTTACAGCTAGTCCCTGCTTTCTCTGTTCTATAACCCAACTATAGAGTTTTTTCTTAGCTTTAGGATAAAAAACTTTTCATCCAAAACCTATTCGTAAACTATGAGATTTTGTTTCTATTGACTAACTTGTACTTGCTGTCACTCAACGACCAACCATGCTTCCATTTAGTCCAAAATGTTTTGCTGCCTTGTTTCTTCCATATTGCTTAGCATAAGCAACAACTTCTTTTTTTGATAAATAGAATAGGAAGTGCGTTTTATTTTAGCAGTTTTTTTACGCTTGTAAACTCGTATCTTTCTAGAAACAGTTTAACGGTTAGTAGCTTGACGATTAAATTTTTTTTGTGGCTTTTTTTGTGGCTTTTTTCATACCATTTTTTAAGACAGTTAAATAGATTTGAAACAGGTTTGAAAACAGATCACGTATTATATTGTGAGGAGATTTTGTTTCGTCATTTCATTACACAAGAATGATCATATAAAAATAGAATTTTTGGGCGTGATTTGATATTTATTTATTGACAAAATCAACAACTAAAATAATATACCCAAAATAAAGCACCTCTATAGTAAAAAAAGGGTGTTTAATTTTGGCAATATACGGTAATTATATAAAAATCTAATTGTATATAATAATATTTTTAATATTAATTAATGTTAGGTTTATTGGTTTGTATTTTTTAATAACTTGTACAGTTTTTTTAAATATTAATTTTTTTAGTAATATTAATACTATCTGATTTTTTTTCAAAAGTACTTATAATAAAGTAATTAACTCATGAGATATCGATCATATATACTGTAATAATTAAAAATAGGGATAATTAGTATATATATGCGAATATACTTTTGACAATCTGACAACACGTTACTAAAACATTATAATAAACTGTTCAAAAAAAAATGTCAAAATGGTAGAAACCTTCAGTAATATTGATTTCTACTGGTGTAATTATTCCTGACTTGCACTTTGAACCTTTTTTAAGAAACTGGTGGCATGTCAGAATGTTACAAGAGAACAGAATGAAAATTGAGCAATACTATCCTTTTCAAGTTGGTATGAAAATGCGGGTTGAACTGAAAAACAGACCTTTTACTATTCGAGTAATTCAAGGAAATAAACAAAATAAATTGTTACCAGGATTTTTATGTGAATCTTTATTAGAGTCTAACGAAGAAGTTGAGAACGACCTTACAAATGCTATTTCAAAACTGTATAAAAAAATATTTCAAACTGAAACGTGTTTTTTCAGAACCTTGGTAATGGGTATGGATGACAATAATATTTTGGATAAAATTGTATCAGATTTGTCGTTTCAACCTTTTTCAATACATATACAAAAGATCAATATAATAATACATTCAATTGGTATGTCAGCAAAACAAGGAACTGGGTGTAAATTTACTTCATCATTTATCTATACCAAATCCAAAGAGCGTACTTTATTTTTTCAAACTATCAGTGAGAATGGATGTTCCATTTATGTTTACAAAAAAAATCAATTATCTAAAGAATTTCACGGATCAGATACAAATAGCGTGTGGGAAAAAATAGGTATATTGAAAGAATGGTCAGGCGTGACTTTATTTGGCTTAGATAATTCTAATGTAAAAGAAAAACTAGAACGATTAAGGAAGTTGAAATGTCTTTATAATAAATGGCACAATTATTCAAAAATGGAGCAAATATACAAATATCATTTACAAAAAAAAATGTGTAGTCAAGTCAATTGGTATTTATTATTTTGAAAATGGAAGGATAATGATTGTTAAATAATTGAATTACATAGTCAGTTAGGTTTATTATATCCAAAGGATTATATTTTCTCTGAAAGAGAAATTAGAGCGTGGTGGGCAATATTACATGCTACTGGATGTGTTAATATAATACCATTTGATAAAGGAGAATCAGAGGTAGGTTTTTAATAAAATCCATTGCTGTTAGGTGGTGAAGGTAATATGGTGATGGTGGTATAAAACTTTGTGATGTTAAATTTTGTTCTATTATCTTTATCAATTATTATAGTATGAATTTTGGACACGATCATCTGATCCTGAACCAGATAAAACAATGGTCAATATGCTTTATCAAAGTGGATTTTTACGGACAATACCAAATAAAATGTTCAATGCTACAGAAGTGTTCTGGGAAAGTTTTGAGCATAGTCTGAATCTAAATAAACATGGTGCTAATGGAAAACAAAGAATACTTTCAATTATTGTGAATAAATTTCCCTATAAAGAATTACAAACAAGACTTCATGCAATTATTTTATATATAATTACCTTTGAATAATTTTCTCTAATTATTTCATTATAATGTCTTTTATAGGTTTCTTTACATATAATTCACAATGCAAAAATACACGGACGTGTATATGGCCATGGATGTCCAGCCGCACCTAAACCATCAATGCGAAGAAAAATTATACTTCAAGAGTATGAGGATCAATTCGAATAGTTCATGAGTAATTAGGAAAATGTGAATTTAAGTTCTTACAAAGTTGATGCCAAGACAGAATTGCCATTAAAATACCTTAACGATCAGAAAGAAGCTCTTTGAGAGAAATTTCACAAATTATATTCTAATGGAATGAAGAGGTCAGCATTTTTGAAAAGATTACGAAAGGGGCCATTTGTATATCAAGAGGATTTAGGCAGACTTTGTAGTATTTGTAGTACTTATGGATATGATGTGTTTAAGGAATTGACAAATCTAATTATACAAAATATTGAAAATCAAGAGCTTCAGGTACTTATTCTGTCAGTTTTTCATTTCTTGAGTTATAAATATTCAAAACTAATACATGATCATAATAAATTAGACGCATTTGCTTAGAAATATAGAAACTTTAAAACAATTCCTTAAGCGTGATTATCCCAAATATTTACATGTGACATTTGATGGAAAGGTGTCATATGACTCTTGTATCAATCATTACTTACTGTTTGCATTTGGTAAATGTGATGAAGAAT
The DNA here is from genome assembly GCA_015698045.1 of Rhizophagus clarus. Lineage (NCBI taxonomy): Eukaryota > Fungi > Glomeromycota > Glomeromycetes > Glomerales > Glomeraceae > Rhizophagus > Rhizophagus clarus. Next base: position 603,115 of record BLAL01000016.1, on the reverse strand, counting down.
ATATGTCAGAATGTGTTGAATGTAATGAGATCTTCAATTTATTTAAAGAATTGCAATCATTACTTGGAGATGAATGATAAGAGACATTAAAAGAACTTCGGGAAATGCTGGAATACTATCTTGCACATTTAATAAGAAAAGGATACCTGAACAGTCAATTCAATGCAAATCTTTTGCAGCTTAATAACGATGGCGTTCTTATTATAGTAGATTATAAATGCGAATACTTCTAAAACGAATTAGAGAAATAAAACAAGATTTTTATGCAAAGCGTGGGTGGGTGTTACATATTGTTTTGGTATATTCTATTTAGGGCTCCGATCGGTTCGGTTCGGTTCGGTTTTTGCAAAAACCGATACCGAACCGAATTAATCGGTATCGGTATTAATGATTACCGAAACCAATCGGTAATTACCGAAAACCGAACCGATTTACCGAACGAGTTTAGTAAAAAAACGTTTCGCAACGTTTAGCAAAAAAAAAGTTGCGAAACGATTTTTTCTTATCAAATCATCCATAAAAAAACGTTTCGCAACGTTTTTTATTAAAGTGACAAAAAAAAACGTTGCGAGACGTTTTTTTTATATTAAATCGTTTTATAAAAACGTTTCGCAACGTTTTTAAATAAAAAGGAAAATAACGTTGCGAAACGTTGTTTTCTATATTAAATTTCCGATGTAAAAAACGTTTCGCAACGTTTTTTACAAGTTTCGCAAAAATAACGTTGCGAAACGTTATTTTTCATAATAAATTGTTTATGTAAAAAACGTTTCGCAACGTTTTTTACAAGTTCCGCAAAAATAACGTTGCGAAACGTTATTTTTTTTATCAGATCGTTTATGTAAAAAACATTTCGCAACGTTTTTTACAAGTTTTGCAAAAATAACGTTGTGAAACGTTATTTTTTATCAAATCGTTTATGTAAAAAACGTTTCGCAACGTTTTTTACAAGTTCCGCAAAAATAACGTTGCGAAACGTTATTTTTTATATCAAATGTTTATGTAAAAACGTTTCGCAACATTTTTTTTTAACTACATTATTTACGTTTTTCTTATAAAAAAAAACGTTTTTATTATCGGTAAATCGGTTCGGTAAATCGCAAAACCGATATCGAAACCGAAAGTTTCGGTTCGATAAATCATAAAACCGAAACCGCTCCAATACCGAAACCGGTCGGTACGGTTCGGTAATTACCGAAACCGATCGGAGCCCTAAATTTGATCAACCTAAAATATCATATGCCATTAAAAGATATGTCTGATTAGGATTTGATTTAACTACTGGTGAAGATATCGAAAAAGCATTAGATGGTCTAAGTGGTATATCAACAGCTTATTTGAAACCTAACCGTGATCAAAGGAGCCAAAGCAATGTTAAAACTATACCAGGAATTTCTAACTGGTTTGAATGGTCATGGCCGACAGAGGGTCCACTAGCTGGATATATTTGTGCTCATGATCTTTCTGATTTTGGAGAAATGATGATATTTTCTATAAGTAAGTTTACTAAAACAGATCTTGTATAGCCTGAACCAACAGTGGGTGAATATTCTGAGGTTTTTTCAAAATGGACAATGCCAATATATCAAGCTTCAGGCAAGCTTACCTTTTCAATGGCATTTAATTTATTGGACTCTTTTTATTGTATGGTTTTATTTTATTGATTTTGCTTGGTAGTGTCGAATACTGATCATTGGGATTTAAGAAGATAGTCTATTGATAAATTAAGAGACGAATTAAACAGAAAAAACATTCATTTTAATGTTATTATGGGACGAGATGAATTGGTAAATTTATTGAAGCAAGAAATAGGAGAAGAATCACAAATTGGGGAAGGATTACGAGAAGATTTCCTAAAAATAAACATTGATGAGTGAGTAACAATTTGATTTATTACGTAAAATTATTGATAATTATTGTTCAATAATTATGAAATTCTAAAATATAATAGGAATTAAATGTTTTACTTACAACTTGGATGGGCACTTAAGCGCAATCAGAAATATGGTAAAAAGGGTAGTAGAAAAAGACTAACAAAAGAAGTGGTAGCGACATTAACACACTTTTTCATGGTAGGACAACGTGACCCTAGTGATCGATATTCTGCAAAAGATATGTTGGATGGGTTAAAAGAAATGGTAGAAAATGGTGAAATTACAACTGAAGTAATACCTTCTCAAAAAACAATAGAAAATTGAATTACAAGATTTTCAAGTTTATCAAAAAAAGAACATGCAGAACACTTTTTAGAAGAATAAAATGTTGAATTAATAAAATAATTGAAATAAACTAAATAAACTATAAAATAGTTCAATTAATTTTTGTATGCTATAGTAATTTTATCTAATATTAGCATTTACTTCAATAAAAGTAATAAAATTTTATGATCAAAAATAAGTTAAATATGGTTTTTGTTCTTTTTTTTTATTGTTAAAACGTATTTATTAAATTATAACTTAAAATTTGATCAATTATTGGAAATGTATGGATGAAATTATAAAAAAAACTTATATATTAAAGGCAATAATCTGACATTGCCCACTACTAAAATTTTTGAAATAAAAATATAAAGTCATTGGAAAGTTCTTTTAATTGAGACGTGTGGTTATGATAATGTATTTACGAAAAGGAGGTAGCTTAAAGTCACGTGTAAAACTATGTTACTTAGTGGCTAATTTTCGCAATTTTTCAGAATTAATTAATGATCGGCAAGATTTTGCCTCAAATTAAGCAGAGAATTTTATGTCACTGATCGGTAAATCACAAATTAAAGATTTTTGTATTTTTTTTTCAAAGATACTTATAATAAAATAACTAATTATTTTTATATAACATTAAAGATTTTTGTAATAGTAAAAATAAAATTAAAAATCTTTTATTATATTTGAATTAATATTTTAAATTTAAAATACAAGAATTTAGTTTTTTTAGTTTTCTTTTTTTTTATTTAAAGCGTTGAAACTGCATAACCTTTATTTAATAAAAGCAAGGTGCTACGCACTCAGTACAAATATTATGAAAGTATACTCCCAACCCGAGAGCCAGTCTTATCATCCGCTTGAACAATTAAAACTAAAAACATGTAAAAGAATAAAGGGAAAAAAGTTTAATTTTC